>MU734609.1:27316-72149 GCA_026770625.1 Nicotiana glauca
TTTTCTGTCTGAATATATTGCATCCTACTTCGCAATGTCTCTCTCTCAAATTCGTAAGTGTGATTTTGCTCCATTTTTGAGTTCGTTGGAATCCTGCAGTTTGTATTGCCACTGTTGCAGGAAGATTTATTCTGTTTTATCCTGGGAGGATTTAATCCATTACCTTGGCAACGTGTGAGGGGGTTAAAATTCCTTAAGGACACACAAGGAAATTGTGGACTTGGAAATTTCTCATTCTTCTACTTTTCTTTATTTTCTAACAATTTATTTTTAACACAGTGACACTAACAGGCCAAACACTGTAAATAGAATCTATGGCTCAAATAAAAGAGGCTCAAATAGTAAAACATTTGAACTCCAAGGCTGCAGCACAGTATGGGGGAAATAAAGAACGAAAAGGCCCAAAGACCGCATCCACAGTCCAATTTCGAAAGACCATTTATTCAAATAACACTTTCCATTTCCATGTAGTGAACTAGAAAACGCACCTTTTTTTTTTGGTAATTAAAAGTTATTATTAATCACCAGTAGCAACATTACAAAGCGTAGCAAGCCACTCCCAGCTAGCTAGATCAGAAGAACAAAATACACAAATACCATGACTACCAAAGCACCTAAATCATACTATCAACTCCTTCTATTTAGAAGAAGAGCTGCTGCACTAGACACTTTACATTTTCAATTGCTCTAAAATTACAAATGCATGCTATCTCTTTTGCCGGGTAAATTTCACAAATGGTCCTATAACTATGACTTTTTTTAACTAAAGTCTTATAACTATGACTTTTTTTGCCGGGTAAATTTCACAAATGGTCATATAACTATGACTTTTTTTTCACGAACATCATAAAACTTTCACCAACTCACATAAAAATCATAATGGCCGAAAAAATAAATTCTTCGGTACTATTTTCTTATTTTTTATTTTTTTATTTTCAGTCTAATTAATAATTAGCCAACTAAAATAGGAGAAATATGAGTATATTTTAGCCCTTCCAAAATTTTTATATATATATATAGATATATATATATATATATATATATATATATATATATATATATATATATATCTATATATATATATGTGTGTGTGTGTGTGTGTGTGTGTGTGTGTGTATTATATACATAATACATACTCATTCTATACATATATTTTGGCTATCAAATGATATTAGTTTCGATCGGTAGGTTAATTTAATATTCTTTCCTTACGCAAGTCAATATAATACGAAAAGTGAATTATTCCCCTATAAAAAATATAGTTTGGAATGTATGAGATTATGACAAAAAAATAAAGAAATAAAAGGTATAATTAGAGAGCACATGAAATAAAAATACTATTAATTTGAATAAAAGTCTTGAAAATAGAATAAAATATAGTATTAAGTATTATGTTTTGAAGGATTTACACTTTATATGAGTATTGGGTCGGGTAGGCCATGTAGGGATGGGTCATCCCTATTTTAATTGGATTATTATTTATTAGACTAAAAACAAAAATTAAAATCACAAAATAAGAAAATACTATTGAAAATTATATTTTTCGATCACTATAATTTTTGTGTGAGTTAGTGAAAGTGTTATGATTTTTGTGTGAGAAAATAAAGTTATATGACTTTTGTGAAAAAAGTCATAGTTATATGATTTTTGTGTGAGAAAACAAAGTTATATGACTTTAGTGAAAAAAATCATAATTATATGACCATTTGTGAAATTTACCCCTCTTTTGCCAGACTATTGTGATCTTTGTGTATGTCTTCAAAGACCCTTTAATTTCTTTCCCTCCACAGAATATGAATATATTCAGCATAGGTCATCTTGAGGAGCTTTGCTGGTGCAGTTTTCCCCTTGGATATTGACAAACAAACTGTATGTGTTCACTCCATGTACTGCACACTACATTTTGAAGTTGTGCCCATTGAGTCTGTCTTCCCTATAGCTGTTTAGCATATTTACATTCAGCAAACATATGGTCTCTTGTCTCATTATTGGATTGGCATAAGGCACATATATCATTCACATTAAGGCTCCATTTTCTCTTTCTATCCACCGTCAGTAATCTTCATTGGCATTGTAGCCACATAGTGATTATAGCTTAGCCTAGCAACATTCTGATATATTAAGCTCTTCTAGCTAGTTTAAGGATAAGTTGGTATCAGTTGGAGATAAATCTATTTTATAGCACTTTTTTCCCATCTAATGGTCTTTGGAGTTAATGAATAACATCTTTTACTTCCGATATTTTTCTCACCATCCATCTTGCAGTCTTTGGTATATGCATGGTTTTTGGGTTCTGATCTTTGATGTAGAAGGCATGTATCCATTTGATCTAAAGCTTGTCTTATTTGTGTGACAAGTCCCAGTAAGTTTTGGAAATAACAACTACATTCCACACTTGTATATTGCTTAGGTTCAGACCTCCTACAGACTTAGGAAGGCAGACTTGTCCCAAGCAATGAGAGCTTTCTTTGTGATTTCATTCACCCCCGACCACATGTAACTTCTACAGTAAGCTTCAATCATTTGGATCACTTTAGATGGCAAGGAAAAGAGTTGAGCCCAGTAGGATTGGATTCTAAGTAGCACTGTCTGTATCAGTTGAACCCTTCTAGCATATGATAGTTTTTTTGCTATCCAAGAAGTTATTTTTGCCACTATCTTATTGATGAGTGGTAGATGTTAGCCCCTAATAATGAGACTTGATGAATGTCGGGCGAAATTCATGTCAAGGGCTTGTACATTGCCCCTTGACATAGGTTTATGGAAGTGTTGACAAGCAATGTGCAAAGCTAGGTGTGTGTATCTAAGTCGGTGATGGACTTAGACAAGTCAGCTAGGTAAGGTTTCTTGAGTGTTGGCAAGGAAGCTTTGGTTTGTGGGAATAGGCAATGGCGACGAATGCATGGCACTTGACAAAGGCATGCGCGGATCAGTGAGACGACTAAGTTTGTGGCAAGACATGGTCATGAGCTATGGGCGAGGCATGGTCCAAAATAAAGCAAGGCAGAAGACTAAATATGGGCAAAAGTTGGAAACTAAGTGTGCAAGGCATGTGACGGAAGATGTATGCTATGCATGTGCTTTGGAAGTTAAAGACATGCGCAAAGCACATGTGTAGTTGACTCAAATGCTGAAGACAAGTCCAATTTCATGGGAAGGGTTTGAATTTGAAATTCAAACATATTGGTTATGCTTGTTTGTAGGTCTGTCATGTGCATGGCACATTATTTTAATTGCCCCAACTGTCCCTTTGTAAAACTGTTGTCACACCTCCTTTTTGCCACGCAACCCTATTATGAAGTTGAGTTAGAAGAGTTTTTCCAATTGAAGTGACGTTTTGAAAAGGGATTATTTATTATTTAGAGTCGCCACTTGGAATTGAGTTTTGGTGTTCCAAGTCACCTTTTATTCGAATCCCTTTCAAAAGGAAGGTTTGACTCTTATTTATGGTCTACGAAAATAGATGACTGGGTAAGAAATTCTGTTGACCGAAAGGAAGGTATAAGGCACCCCTCGAGTCCCGTGGTTCTAGCACGGTCGCTTTATTGACTCATGTAAGGCTTAAATCAATTCTTGACTATTCTTGTATTTTATTGGTTATGTCTTGTCTATTACCGCTTCACTTAATTATTATATTTTTATTAATTGTTTGGACCCAGATGCGATATGCACACAAGGTATTTCTTTGAAATTAGATGTTAAACCAAGGTACGAAATATACACATGGTTATAACATAATTATTTTAAATTTAAAGGCATCGAGACGCGGGAATGCGCGCATGATCCTTTTTGTTACTTAAGCATATCAATCCAAGGTTCGGGTATGAACACATGAGCTAATATTTAAAAAATATCTACAGCTTTTCTATCGCATTCAAAATATTTTCCTAAACTAATTTTAAATTATTGTAAAGTCATGAAGTACGGAATCTATTGTGGAAGAAGTGTAAAATTTGACTACTATTAACAAGTTACTAAATATAACACGACATTCTGTCTCAAATTAAAATTTGTTCCTATTCTAGCTAAAAGAACCTAACGCACAATATTAAGGAAATAAACTAATACACTAACCTAACAGTTGTGTCAACCACCTAACTTAACTCAAAGATTAACATGATCTTATGCGAAATATTTAAGTAGTTAACATCAAACAAAAGTAGGCTTTTAATGTGATTTTCAACAATATTATTACATCCAATAAACTTCACCGCAAAGAATGCCAAAAAAAAAAACTTAAATCCAACAGAATTCTTAGTTCATTAACTTAACAAATTCCGTCTAATCCTACAATTCTTTATAAAAATCTCTATGCCTTCTTTAATAAAATTTAATGGTAGTCTCATAAATCCAAAAACGACTCACAATACTTAAAGTAAACACGTATAGAGAGGCAAGAAATCAAGCTAATACAGTAAAGCACTCAAACATTTAATTAAAGGTGATAATATGTTAAAGTTTCAAAATCATCTGAAACATGTATACAAGCAACGAGAGCAAGGATGAACCTTTAAAAGCTGAAAATTCCATTAAACGATGGCATAGCTATGAACCGGAATCTCGACTAGAAACCTCATCGAAAATAACTTGAATATTCTTCCTTAACTCGAACTCGGAACTGCAAACGAAATAATTTTTCCAAGTGAATTTTTGTACTCTAAAAGAACAATGCTCTTTTCTCTAGTTGCCGAATCTTTTTTTTTTTATCGAAGCCAATCCTCCAAATTAATGTCAAGAAAGAGTCTAAAAATTCCTCCCCCTTTCTGATTTTGCCCTTGAGTTATATATAAAGTGTATGTGTTAATGGAAAAGGAGAAAGGGGAGGTTGGGGATCGTGGGCGTATGTGTGATCGTGTGTGTTTGTGTGCAGTATGAGTGAGACGTGGGGATTGAGGGAGTTAGGGGATTGGGACGTGAGGAGTTGTGTATGAGTTGGAAGTTAAATTTATTACAAAGTTTTTAACAAAACACGTGAGTAGTTGTTGCTTCTTTCTTCTTCTTCTTTTTTTTAAATTTTCTTTTATTAAATAGAATTCAAATAAGTAGTAAGACAAAAAGTATTAATTAACTAACTCTAGACTATAAGAACAAAACTTATACTCTAAATTTTCTTTTATTTAAAAATAAGAACAAAACTTATACTCTAAGAATGTGAATAATTTTTTTAGTTTTTAATTTTCTTAAATAAAACCTATTAAGAGTAAGATTAACATTTAAAATATTAAGATTAGACCTAAAAGAAACATTTACATTAAAATAGAATAGAATTTGGGTGTGGTAAAAAATTAGGTGTTCACAGCATGCCCCTCTTTGCTTGGAAACATGAAGAGTTTTCAGGCAAAGAAAAATGAACAAGGTGACTGATTTTTGACCTCACTATTATTTGAAAAGGAGAAGAAGGTAAAGGAAAAAGATGCGACTGAGCCTTGGTTTTAGGCAGCCTACATATCCCGTGTTATAAGGGAATCAGGTCACGTGTAGTTCAAGTGAAAGAAGAGTGACAAAGTATTCTCAGAAGGAGAGTCGAGCGAAGGTCCGTCGAGGTTCCGATCCGCGGTTCCTACTATTACATCAAAATAAAAATAAAATTACATACTCTTGAAATCTAAGAGTTACAAAATTTCTATCTAAATTCCATCTGGAGTCTTGTCTTGATTCTTCACTTGCTTTTCCCATTGATTTTAGATTGAAACTTGATGCCCTTGATGCAACAGACTATGAAATATTCTCGCATGCTCATTTCTTGATCAGATGATGGAAAGATGGATCTTGACCATATGTCCCTACATGCATTATGCCAAAGCTGGTTGCGGCTGGTATTGAGATCAAACGTTCCACTTTCTGGAAAGAGCTAAAATCTTATTTTTGCACATCAAATCTGTGCTTTGAAGAAAAACCTACAAGACAACACAAACAAACAAACGAATAAAAATTTTCTGCCCCAGTTTGCACTAGAAAATTTTTGTGAGTTATTGAAAACACATGAAACTATCTTTGCTATTGTAGAATAGAGAATTAATATAAAAAAATGCATTTTTTAAATAATAGGGGATGGCGTACCCTGTGTTAACAAGAAGGAGGCAATCAGGGGATGAAGTACCCTGTGTTGACGATAAGATAAGGCTCGTGGCACTCTGAGATTCTACTAGGGGATGTTGTACCATATGTAGGAAGAAAGTAATGCAACCGGGGGATGTATTACCCTGTGTTGGCAACAAAATAAGGCTCGTGGCATTCTGAAATACTACTAGGGGATGTCGTACCCTATGTAGAAAAATAAAAATGCAACTAGAGGATGTAGTACCCTGTGTTGCCAATAAAATGAGGCTTGTGGCACTCTGAAACGCTGCTAGGGGATGTCGTACCCTATGTAAAAAATAAAAATGCAACCAGCGGATATAGTACCCTGTGTTACCTACACAATGAGGCTCGTGGCACTCTGAAATGCTACTAGGGAATGTTGTACCCTATGTAGAAAATAATGCAACCAGGGGATGTTGGCACCAAAATGAGGCTCGTGGCACTCTAAAATGCTACTAGGAGATGTTGTACCCTATGTAGAAAATAAAAATACAACCAGGGGATGTAGTACCCTGTGAGCAACAAAATGAGGCTCGTGGCACTCTGAAATGCTACTAGGGGATGTTGTACCCTATGTAGAAAATAATGCAATCAGGGGATGTAATACCCTGTGTTAGCAACAAAATGAGGCTCGTGGCGCTCTGAAATGCTACTAGGGGATGTTGTACCGTATGTAGAAAATAATGCAACCAGGGGATGTAGTACCCTATGTTGGCACCAAAATAAGGCTCGTGGCATTCTAAAATGCTAATAGGGGATGTTGTACCCTATGTAGAAAATAAAAATACAACCAGGGGATGTAGTACCCTATGTTATCAACAAAATGAGGCTCGTGGCACTCTGAAATGCAACTAAGGGATGCTGTACCTTATGTAAAAAATAATGCAACCAGAGGATGTAGTACCCTGTGTTGGCACCAAAATGAAGCTCGTGGCATTCTGAAATGCAACTAGGGGATGTCGTACCCTATGCTGGTAGAAATAATGCAATAAGGGGATGTAGTACCCTATGTTGAAGATATGGTATTGGTTCCCTACTAAAAATAAAATAATTATATGTATATTGGAAGAAAATCAAGAATTTAAGAACTTTACTTGGTGGTGTTCGTGTTTTCACAAACTATTTTTTTTTAAAATTGTTCTGTTCATATTCTGAAAAAAGAAAGATTCGTTAGTTTTAAAATGGTGGTCGGTTTGTGGCCTTGACAATTTCAATCTCTTGATCTCGGCTCATCTTCTTTAATGATTTCAACTGCAACTGATTATTTTCTAAATACCAACTGCATTTTTTACTCTAGAGAACCTTTAGCTTTTCCAAACATTGCCATGAAGGTACTTAGCCTTCTTCAACTTTATGTTGCCTTTGTGAGTATTTCGCTTTTGACCTCTTTCAAAGTTTTCCATTTCAAAGCATCGGCTAATCTTGTCTAGTTGGGGTAGACTTGATGCCCTTTTCGAGGCTAGGCGCCTTTTGGAATATATTAGCTCGCTTCAAACGAGAACCCTATAAATCGGTCTTGCCGTCTTTTCTTTGCCTTATTTTTGGAACAAAGTCAAGTCGAAAGGGATTCAAAGAAAAAAAATAATGGAATAGAGAATGAGTTTAAAATAAGAGGTGTCCCTTTCAGGGAACAAAACTACGGACTTATCTGGGAGTACATGCAGACTTCAATGAACATGACATGTCTTTTGGACTGGATGCGTGATCTATATAAACCGTCCGATTCTCACAAACTCATCACAATTTTTAACTTGAAAGCAGGAAACCTTGCTCATGATTGTGTTGATTCCATGGTTGTATGGATCCTCTTTTCGATCAACAGTGCCCTTTGCGGGTTTTCACTAGCTGATCTCTCTCATTTCTCTTCTCACCATCATCTTATAGTGCCCCTTTGTGGGTTTTCACTAATAAGACTCTCTCATTTTTATTTTTTCTACTCACAATCTCCCTACAGTGCCCATGAGGGTTTTCACCAATAGGACTCTCTTATTTTATTTCTCTCATTTGGTTGCATCTGATCCAAGTAACCGTATCCTCCCATTCTTGAACATTCTTGCCGATTGATCAGAAGGACTTGAAAGGATTTGGGTAAAAAGAATTTGGATTGAATTACAACTTTGGAACCTTTCAGGCAAAACCATTGCCGAAACATTATAATATCTGCCCCACTTTCACTTTTGGGAATTTGGATTTTTATTTTGGTGTGACTGAACCTCAGAGAGAGGCTGCCTACGTATCCTTTCGGAATCAAGTCGAATGTAGTTCAGGAAACTCTATTTTTATTTTTTTTTTGTTTTTTTTTTGTGTTTTTTTTGTTTTCATTTTGTTTTCTTTTTCATTTTTTTCTGATTTTTTTTTTTGTCTTTTTGTTTTTTTTTGTTTTTTTTTCTTTTCTTTCTTTTCTTTGTCATTTTTTAATAATAACTTATAGATTCCAAAGAGGGTAATCAAAGAGAGGGAACCGGCTCAAAGGGTTTGCAAAAGGGTTGATGGTATTTGGGTAATCAGAAAGAAAGCCTTCGTCATCCCAATCAAAGAATGTTAACACCGAGTAGTGAGTCAAACATAGTACCTTCTGACTACATCTGATTTGACTGTTGTCTCGGGGACATTTCCTTCGATGCCTCCCAAATGCAATGCTCCATTTGGACATACTCTTGTTACAATGTATTTACAATTTGGAGCAAAATTTTCCTTAGTTTCTTCATGATGCGGGAGAATATGTCTCAAAACGAGTTTCCCCACTTCAAATTTCTTGGGGACGTACTTTTTATCATAAGCATGGGACATTCTTTGTTGTACAACTGCCTATGGTAGCCCCCGGCCAATTAATTTCCATCAATCAAAGACAATATTTCAATCGGGTCTTGACTGAATCTTCATTAGCGATCTCGGCTTCAACAATGATCCGAAGAGAGGGAATCTCATTTTCGGTTCAATTCTATATTTATTTTCTTACAAGCCTCATCTTCAACGCATTATGCTTCTTGGTTCATTATTTCAAAATCTGACAGCATTTTAGGATCTGGGCATGAAGTCCGCAGGTATGTCATGTTATTAAAATCTACATCTACAGAACTGAAAAGAGAATAGGAAAGGTGACAAGATTAAGAAAAAAGACATTCACGGATGATGAAATATTGGTTTCATTTGTTTGAAAAAATATAGAAGGGTTTACATCAGAATGTAAGACAGTAAAGTAAAAATATTCAGATGACACACTGAAATAACTCGAAAGGCAGAAAAGATAGCAAGACCGGCTACCGAAACTCCCGTCTGATAGGGAAAGTTTCTGGGTTGGCGCCCATTTTTTCTTCAGTCGTGGCAATGGCTACTATGACTTTTAATACTGGATCAAATTCCCCATCATCAAATTATCCCGAGCAGGCAACGTCCTATTGCACAAATCTGGTAAAGTCAACCCCATATTTGCCTTTATTTTTTATTTTTCCCCGTCAACAGCCTACTTGCCTTTCCGAGACCTTGGATCAACAACAGTGGTGCTTCTTCCATTTGTTGAGAATAAGCTTTTACTTCCGAGGGATCTTGGATTATTTACGTGACTCGCCATTGCAAACCAACAAACCGACCACCTTTAACTTTTTTTATTTCAAAACAACAAGAATGTTAAAATAAACACTCTTTTTTTCTTTTTTTTTTCTTTTTTTTTACAAGTTTATTCTCTTTTTTTTTCTTCAAAATGATTCGATCGAACCTGATGTGGGTTGCCTACGTATCATGTGGAGACATGAATCAGATCTTACGTAGTTCGGGAAGATCAGAACTAAAGTAAACTAAACTAACTCTTTTTTTTTTTACTTTAAAAAAAACAAATCGTAAAAGCTCTTAACAAGGAAAATATTTTTGAACTTTGAATTCTCTATCTCTTTTTTCTTTTAATTTAATTTTCAAGAGAAAGATTTCTAAACAAGAAAGAAAATATTTTTGGATTTCCATATTTGGTAATTTTCGAAAGAAAGAAATATTTTTAGGATTTTTTTTTTGTGAATTTTTGGGAAAAAGATTTCTAAAAAAAAAAAGTGGAAATATTTTTGGATTTTTGAATTTGACGTCTTAAAGAAAGACTTCTGAAGAAGAATATTTTTTTTTTGGATTTTTGGAAATTGGGGGCCGGAAAACCGATGAGGTTTGCCTACGTATCTCATATCCGGTGAGAATCAGACCCGCGTAGTTCGTTAAAATTTCGGGAATAGGATGACACTTTTTTTTTTAAGAAAAAAATCAAGCTTATTTTGTAATAATCTTTTTGGGGTAAATACCAAGAATTTTCAAAAATTGGGTAAATTTTCTCTCTCCTATTTTCTTCCTTCTAGTTTTTCCTCAATTTTTATATTTTTATTTTAGTATTTTATTACTTTTTTAGAAACAGGTCAACATGCACAAGCCGAATCAAACATAATGCACAAGTAGCACATAAGATGCATCAGGATGGTCTTGCAATTCTCGGGTACTCCTGTCCTAGACGGACCCAACCCCTGTGTTGAGTCCCCAACATCAAATGCACATGCTGCAAACAAACGTTCCTACTAGGGATTCGGTATGAGGCTATGTTATTCTAGGTTTAAATCCTATGGGGAGTGTTTTAGACCTGGCTTACCCAAGCGGATAGCTCGAGCCGAGGTAGGGGCAACGTACTGGGAGCACGAAAGTCTACCCGACCTAGTTACTTGACCCATCCTCGTTCTAATTGGTATGACTTCTAACAGAAAAGTGGGCCACGCGCACGTGTGCACCATAAATTCAGAAGACTCAGAAGGGAGGCGTAAGAAGACGATTTAATACAATTCAATGCGGTAAATAAGCGACACTTAGCATGTTAGTCCCAAAAACACAGTAATAACATCAAATAAATAAAGCCAAGTGTAGATCACATTAAACAAGCTCGAATTCTAAACCCTGAACAGAAGTTCTGGGTTATATCCCCAGCAGAGTCGCCATTGCTGTCACACCTCCTTTTTGCCACGCAACCCTATTATGAGGTTGAGTTAGAAGAGCTTTTCCAATTGAAGTGACGTTTTGAAAAGGGATTATTTATTATTTAGAGTCGCCACTTGGAATTGAGTTTTGGTGTTCCAAGTCACCTTTTATTCGAATCCCTTTCAAAAGAAAGGTTTGACTCTTATTTATGGTCTACGAAAATAGATGACTGGGTAAGGAATTCTGTTGACCGAGAGGAAGGTGTAAGGCACCCCTCGAGTCCCGTGGTTCTAGCACGGTCGCTTTATTGACTCATGTAAGGCTTAAATCAATTCTTAACTATTCTTGTATTTTATTGGTTATGTCTTGTCTATTACCGCTTTACTTAATTATTATATTTTTATTAATTGTTTGGACCCAGATGCGATATGCACACAAGGTATTTCTTTGAAATTAGATGTTAAACCAAGGTACGGAATGTACACATGGTTATAAAACAATTATTTTAAATTTAAAGGCATCGAGACGCGGGAATGCGCGCATGATCCTTTTTGTTACTTAAGCATATCAATCCAAGGTTTGGGTATGAACACATGAGCTAATATTTAAAAAATATCTACAACTTTTCTATCGCATTCAAAGTATTTTCCTAAACTAATTTTAAATTATTATAAAGTCATGAAGTACGGAATCTATTGTGGAAGAAGTGTAAAATTTGACTACTATTAACAAGTTACTAAATATAACATGACATTCTGTCTCAAATTAAAATTTGTTCCTATTCTAGCTAAAAGAACCTAACGCACAATATTAAGGAAATAAACTAATACACTAACCTAACAGTTGTGTCAACCACCTAACTTAACTCAAAGATTAACATGATCTTATGCGAAATATTTAAGTAGTTAACATCAAACAAAAGTAGGCTTTTAATGTGATTTTCAACAATATTATTACATCCAATAAACTTCACTGCAAAGAATGCCAAAAAAAAAAAAACTTAAATCCAACAGAATTCTTAGTTCATTAACTTAACAAATTCTGTCTACTCCTACAATTCTTTATAAAAATCTCTATGCCTTCTTTAATAAAATTTAATGGTAGTCTTATAAATCCAACAACGACTTACAATACTTAAAGTAAACACGTATAGAGAGGCAAGAATAAAGCTAAAACAGTAAAGCACTCAAACATTTAATTAAAGGTGATAATATGTTAAAGTTTCAAAATCATCTGAAACATGTATACAAGCAACGAGAGCAAGGATGAACCTTTAAAAGCTGAAAATTCCATTAAACGATGTCATAGCTATGAACCGGAATCTCGACTAGAAACCTCATCGAAAATAACTTGAATATTCTTCCTTAACTCGAACTCGGAACTGCAAACGAAATAATTTTTCCAAGTGAATTTTTGTACTCTAAAAGAACAATGCTCTTTTTTCTAGTTGCCGAATATTTTTTTTTATCGAAGCCGATCCTCCAAATTAATGTCAAGAAAGAGTCTAAAAATTCCTCCCCCTTTCTGATTTTGTCCTTGAGTTATATATAAAATATATGTGTTAACGGAAAAGGAGAAAGGGGAGGTTGGGGATCGTGGGCGTGTGTGTGATCGTGTGTGTTTGTGTGCAATATGAGTGAGACGTGGGGATTCAGGGAGTTAGGGGATTGGGACGTGAGGAGTTGTGTATGAGTTGGAAGTTAAATTTATTACAAAGTTTTTAACAAAACACGTGAGTAGTTTTTGCTTCTTTCTTCTTCTTCTTTTTTTTTTTTAAATTTTCTTTTATTAAATAGAATTCAAATAAGTAGTAAGACAAAAAGTATTAATTAACTAACTCTAGACTATAAGAACAAAACTTATACTCTAAATTTTCTTTTATTTAAAAATAACAAAACTTATATTCTAAGAATGTGAATAATTTTTTTAGTTTTTAATTTTCTTAAATAAAACCTATTAAGAGTAAGATAAACATTTAAAATATTAATATTAGACCTAAAAGAAATATTTACATTAAAATAGAATAGAATTTGGATGTGGTAAAAAATTAGGTGTTCACAACTGCTATAGCAGGCCCCTTTGATATGTGTATTTCGTTTGGAATTAAGGCAAGTAGCATATTGCGAGCCTTTCTTAATGTGAGTCCTTTTTGTATTCTGCGAGAATAATAAAGGTTGGGTGATTTTACCCATAATTCTGTGTGTTGTTAAGTTTGGCTAAGTCTGAATAATTCTAAGTATCAGGCTGTGTTGCGAAAAAGTGAGGTTGAGTGGCTATGTGTTTAGCTACTGTCGTGTAGTGTCAATAGTGCGAATATTGGCCCTGTAACAACTGGTATCAAAGCTTGGTCGTGATTTGTGGCCATGACTGGTGGGTCAACTTCAGACTTACGTGACCGTGTGCAACGATTAGAGGCGCTGATCGTGTGATGGATGATCCGTTAGACCTACAAGATCTAATTACTGAGATCTACCGTTTAAAGGATGCCATGGATAAGTTTCGTGATGGTATCCAACAAACCTGTGAGGCTACGAATGTTCAAGTTAAAGATCTAAAGAAAGAGATTGAAACTTTGAATGCTGAAATTACTGTTCTTCGAAGGGCATTGGCTGCTCTAGGCCAAGGCAGTGAAGATCCCTGATCCTAAAGCATTTGGTGAAGCGCGTAGTGCTAAAGAATTGGAGAATTTTCCATGGGATAGAGCAATACTTTGTTGCTGCCAAAGTTCCGGACGAAGAGAAAGTCACAATTACAAGCATGTACCTAACAGGAGATGCTAAATTATGGTGGAGGACTAGCATGGCGGACGATGAAAGTGTGGGCAGACCCAAGATAGATACGTGGGTAAAACTTTAGAAGGAACACTTGAAACGTCTACGACAAACTGGATCTATTTGTGATTATATTAAGGAGTTTAGTCCCTTAGTGCTGGATATTTAGAACATGTCGGAGGATGATAAATTGCATAACTTTATTTCTGGAATGCAAGCATGGGCGCAGAACGAACTTAGGAGATAGAACGTGAAAGATCTCCCAAGTGCGATTGCTGTAGCCGATTCTTTGGTGGATTATCATAGTACCCGTAGTTAGCTGCGGTCGAACTCTTATTCTAGAAATAAGTCGGGGCCCGATGAAATTCCTTCTACTTCAAAACCTAAGAAAAGGGTGGAGAAGACAGGAGAATGGAGGAAGGAAGTTCGAAAAGAAGTTGTGGAAAAGGGCAAGGCTATTGATGGACCTGCTAGAAACAAAGGCATCCCAAACAAAAAGAGCGATGGTTGCTGGACGTGCGGAGGACCTCATATTGCCAAAAACTATCTGAATCGGGAAAGGGTTAATGCTTTGCTTGTGATAAGTAGGATTTTAACGTGTTTTATGCCCCTACTTGCCTATGCTTTGAGTATAATTTGCTACAAAATGGTCCCAAAATGCTCAAAGGTTGTGCTTGATTGCAGGTTTGAGCGACAAAGTGACTGAAATGTCAAAGATCGGCTCAAAACGGAGTTAAACCTGATCAAGTATCAAAGGCCAAGTAAAGTGATGGAAAAAGATCCTAGTGCGGACAGCACAAAAGTGCCGCACTAGGAGATTCAGAGAAGTGTATATTCAGGGCTTTCACCACGTGGCCACGGTTGGATTTATGCAACCCGCATTCAGCTCACGCGGCCACACCACTTTCTCATGCGGCCCGTGTGAAGAGATTTAGAGAGATGCCAATTTGGGTCCAGAGCAAGCCACGCGGCCGTGGTCACACTCACGCGGTTCGCGCCAGAGCTCCTGCGGCCGCGCCGCACTTTTATGCGGTTCGCGGTCCTCAACTTCAGAGAGTTAAAATTCGTGAGTTCAAGAGCCAACGCGTCCGCGCTACCATTTTGCGTGGTCCGCGCTGACCCCGCAGGGGTATTTTTGTCCAGTTTTTCCAGCCACTACAAATAGAACATTTTACCATTTTTAGGTGAAGTTTTGTATCATATATTGAGCTGCACTCGTGAGAACCCAAGTTTTAGCCTATTTTGGCACTTTTGCTCTTTATTATTGTAGATTTTACTTAGTAATTAATTAATATGTTTAGTTCCTCATCTATTTCTCCTGTTTCTTCTTTAATTATGTCTAGCTAAACCCATTAGCTAGGGTTGTGGATCAACCCTAGTGTGGGTAGTTGATGGGTGTTTCCATCTAGGGTGAGATTGAGATTGAGTGTTTGTTATTTGGGTTAATTTTGTGTTTCAATTTCGAATTTGTGGTTGAAAACACAGATTCAAGCTTAGTGGGTCTAACTCTTCTTGAGAAAGAAAGTCCATGATCCTAAAATTGACCCAACAAGGAATTGGGACGGACCCATGAGAAATGGTAATCCCAATTAACGGGTTAAACCTCGAGAGAGTAATTACCCCACTTGAACCCTAGTTGCTTGGTCTAATTGGCCTACCCAATTGGTCTCGAGAGAGCCAATTGGGCAAAATCGGTCTCTCTACTGAGAGGTGTGAGAATGGATACAAATGTGCAACAGTTATAGCAAAAGCCCCAAGTATATCAATCTCCCCTTAGTAACTTCTACCCATTGACTGGCCACCTAGGTAGTGTCACGACCATAGTCCCTTTCTCTATATTAAATACAACTTAGCAATATTCTTTTAGCTTAATTTATCCTTAATTATTAGTTTATAACAGTAGTGATAAATACAAAAACCCCCAAAATGTTAGAAGAACAATTAGAAGCACATACGCAACTCTAGGATAGACAGACAATACAACTCCATTCCAAGCTCCGTGAGGAAATTCGATCCCGAACCATTATTTGGGTTAAAGCTGTTACGACCCGCTCTTCCTACCATTGCGTAGTGTTGAGTTGGCAATGATCAATGTTTTGGCACCGTTGCCGGGGAGCTTACGGTGTTGACTATCTGTGTAGCTAGTTTTGTGATTTGCTTCTCTTTCCTTCTTGTTCACTAATTTTGTTTATGTCGATCAATTAGGTACAAATGGCTCTCAATGGAAATGATCCTCTTGGCGGTGCCTTTGCAGGGGAAGAGGTTGAAGATCTTGAGCAAGATGAGCTTCTAGCACCTCAAGTTCCACGTAGAGGTAGAAATGCCAATGAAAATGCTAATCCGAATGAGAATATTGCAGAACCTCCCCCGCCACCGCCACCGCCAAGAGTGGCTCCAAGAGTCCTTCCGAATCAAGGATATGCAAGTGCCATCGTTCCTCCCCGAATCCGGGCGGGGAATTTTCAAATCACTAATGTCATGTTAACCTTACTCGAGCAAAGAGAGTATTTTACGGGCGCCTCCGACCAAAATGCTTACAAGCTTTTAAAGGGGTTCGTAGATATATGTTGGGGTAGCAATCGGATGAACGTATCTGAGGATGAGTTGAGATTGAGGCTTTTCCCGTTCTCTCTCTGGGGTAAAGCGTTGGATTGGTTAGAAAGGCTCCCCAATCATTCTATAACCACATGGGATGAATTGGCGGACAAATTTATTGCCAAGTGCTTTTCTCCAAGTCATATGGCGGCTCTTCGGGATGAGATTCTAGCTTTTGAGCAAGAGCCAACGGAACCTTTACACGAGATATGGGAAAGATATAGAATAATGGTGAAGGAGTGTCCTAATAACGACATGACCGAGGCAATGATACAACAAACTTTTTATAGGGGAATCAACACCACGAATCAGTGCATTGTGAACCAATTAGCCGGAGTGAAATTCATGAAACTTTCTTACCAAGAGGCATGTGATGTACTTGATGAAATGGCCGACACCTCTTCGGCATGGCAAAGCCGAGAAATTGTGCCCCAAGGTGACCCCACGGTCATCCATTTGCACAAGGAATTGCATGATCATGGCCAAGCTATAGCCGAGCTTACAACAACTATGAATCAATTGGCGAAGGCGCAATTGCAACAAGTCCAAAACCCGCATCAAGTCAATGCAATGGAAAATGTTTCTATGTTAAAAAGGAGGCAAATAGGGCAACAACAACCTCAAGGAAATTGTGAGCAATTTGACAACTACAATTATGGTGGTGATTATTCGAATAAGTGCTATGATGAGCAAAGCGAAGAATGTCAATAATTACCAAGGGAATAGAGGAAATCAAGGGAATCAACAATGGCGTCCCCAAGGAAATTGGGGCAATCAACAAGGCGGCGGTAATTGGAATAATAACAACCAAAACAACAATTGGGGTAACCAAGGTAACAACCAAGGCAATTGGAACAGGAACAATAACAATTGGAGCAACAACAACAACAATCAAGGAGGGTGGAATAATAGCGGCAATCAAGGAAACCTGGGGCAAGGCTTTCAAAGGCCCCCCCCATGTACCAACAACCGAACAATCCACCTCCCTTCCAATCTCAAGGGTCTAGTTCTTCGGGCAGTGATATGGGGATAATAGAAATGATGTTCGAACAAATGATGAAGAAGAACCAAGATTTCGATGCTCAATTGGCTTCTCATAATACCTATATTCGGAATTTAGAGGTGCAACTTGGCCAAATCTCTCAATCATTAAATACTGGACCTAAGGGTTCTCTACCAAGTGATACAATAGTGAACCCGAAGGGAGGTAACAATCATGTGATAGCGGTTACAACAAGGAGTGGAAGAGGCGGTGATGTGCATGCCTCGAATGAAAATCAATTTGTGAATGGCGAAGTTGAGTTGCATGATGACAATGTGCCTTTGGATGTTAAAGATGTGGTTGAACCAAATGTGACTAATGATTTGCGGATTGATATTGATGATGAGGCCGGGGTAGAGACTCAAGATACCGTGAACCCGTCTAGGGAACACATTATTGATATGCCCGAGCTGGTGGTTCCCAAGGCCAAGGCACCCTTGCCTAGGCCATCCCCCACCTTACCTTCAACGGTTGGCAAAGCAAAAAGGTCACAATCAATTCAAAAAGTTCATTGAAATGATGAAGAGTCTTACTATCAATGTGCCATTGGTGGAGGAACTTGAACAAATGCCGGGGTACGCAAAGTTTATGTAGGATTTGGTAACCAAGAAGAGGTCGATGGAGTGTGAAACAATTAAAATGACGCATCAAGTGAGTTCTATTGTTCATTCTATGGCCCCAAAGCTCTAGGATCCCGGAGCTTTCACTATCTCTTGCACTATCGGTAATGCGGAGTTTGCCAAGGCCCTTTGTGACTTGGGAGCTAGCATTAACTTTATGCCTTATTCAGTTTTCAAGACTTTGGGAATCAGACAACCTAGGCCAACTTCAATGAGACTTCAAATGGCGGATCGATCGATGAAGCGACCCTTGGGCATAATTGATGATGTTATTGTCCGTATTGATAAATTCATATTGCCAGCCGACTTTGTCATATTGGATTGTGAGGTGGACTTTGAAGTACCAATCATTCTTGGGAGACCTTTCCTAGCTCTGGGGAAGGAATTGGTTGATGTTGAAGCGGGTGAGTTGACATTCCGTGTGGGAGAGGAGAAGGTGGTATTCCATATGTGCAAATCAAAGACACAACCCAATAGTGCAGAGGTATGTTCATTTATGGACATTGTCACAGCTGTGATAGTGGATGACACAAGTTCCATAACAAATATTGAAGATCCTCTTGAGGCCGCGATTCTTAACACGGATGTCAATGATGATGCCGGTAGAGTGGAGTGCGTTAATGCATTGCATGGTATGGGTTCATATTTATATGAGCCTAGAAAGTTATCTTTGGATCTTGAAAACCGAAAAACTCCTCCAACAAAGCCATCGATTGAGGAGCCACCGATGTTGGAGTTGAAGCCACTTCCTCCACACCTCAGGTATGAATTTTTGGGCTTTAATTAAACTCTTCCAGTTATTCTTTCTTCTTGCCTAAATAACATGCAGGTTGACGCCACTTTGGCGGTTCTTCAAAAGTGCAAAAATGCGATTGGATGGACATTGGCCGATATTCGTGAGATAAGCCCCGCATTTTGCATGCATAAAATCATCTTGGAGGAGGATGCAAGGCCTTCACTTGAACATCAAAGAAGACTAAATGAGGTAATGCAAGAAGTGGTAAAGAAAGAAGTTATCAAGTGGCTTGACATCGGTGTGGTTTATCCGATCTCCGATAGCTCATGGACCTCTCCGGTCCAATGTGTACCAAAGCAAGGTGGGATGACGATAGTGACCAATGACAACAACGAGCTTATTACTACTCAGACGGTTACGGGTTGGAGAGTTTGTATGGACTACATGAAGCTTAACAAGGTGACAAGAAAAGATCATTTCCCATTACCATTCCTTGACCAAATGATCAATCGTCTTGCAGGTCGGGCTTTCTATTGTTTTCTAGATGGTTACTCGGGGTACAATCAAATTCTAATTGCCTTAGAGGATCAAGAGAAGATGACCTTTACATGTCCTTATGGCACGTTCACTTTTTCGAGAGTGCCATTTGGACTATGTAATACTCCAGCGACTTTCCAACGTTGTATGATGGCAATTTTCACCGATATGGTGGAGGATATCTTGGAGGTCTTCATGGATGATTTCAGCGTGGTTGGGGATTCGTTTGAGGAATGCTTGGTGAACTTGGATAGGGTATTGGCTAGATGCGAAGAAACCAACCTTGTGCTTAACTAGGAAAAATGCTACTTTATGGTGGAAGAGGGTATAGTGTTGGGTCACAAGATCTCAAAGCAAGGAATTGAAGTTTAGAAGGTAAAAATCGAGGTCATTTTGAGGCTTCCTCCCCCTACTTCTGTCAAAGGGGTGAGGAGTTTTCTTGGGCTTGCCGGGTTTTATCGGCGATTTATTAAAGACTTTTCGAAAGTTGTGAACCCACTTTGCAAATTGTTAGAGAAAGAAGCCAAGTTTATCTTTTACGAAAAATGCATGGAGGCTTTTGAGATTTTGAAGCACAAGTTGACTACAACTCCTATCATCACCGCACGTAATTGGGGTTTGCCCTTTGAACTTATGTGTGACGCAAGTGATGTGGCGGTAGGGGCGGTGTTAGGTCAACGGATCAACAAGATGTTCCATCCTATGTATTATGCCAACAAAATGATGAATGAAGCCCAAATAAACTACACAGTGACGGAGAAAGAGCTATTGGCTATTGTGTTTGCTATGGAGAAATTTTGACCTTATCTTATGGGGGCCAAGGTAATTGTGCACACAGACCATGCCGCCCTTAGGTATTTGATGACCAAGAAGGATTTTAAAGCAAGATTAATGAGATGGGTGTTACTCCTTCAAGAATTTGACTTAGATATAGTGGACCAGAAGGGAAGTGAGAATCAAGTTGCGTACCATTTGTCCCGGTTGGAGGAGCAAGGGAGGCCATGTGACGGCATTGAGATAAATGATACATTCCCTGACGAGCAACTTCTTTTAGTTTCTATGTGTGATATGCCTTGGTTCACGGACATCGCCAACTTCATTGTGACTGGAAATGTCCCGTGTGAGCTCTCTTCCAACCAAAGGAAGAAACTCAAGTGGGATAGCTTGGATTTTTATTGGGATGATCCGCATTTGTTCAAAATTTGCACGGATGGTGTGATAAGAAGATGTGTCTCGGAAGGTGAACAATTGAATATATTGAAGGCTTGTCATTCCTCTCCCTATGGTGGCCATCTTGGAGGGGTGAGGATGGCTTCAAAGGTTTTGGGTTGCGATTTCTATTGGCCGACGTTGTTTAAGGATGCTAGTGACTTGGTGAAGAGATGTGATGCATGTCAAAGAGCCGGGGAATTTTAAAAAAAGATGAGATGCCTCTCAATATGATTCTCGAGGTGGATATTTTTGATGTTTGGGGCATTGATTTCATGGGTCTGTTCGTGAGCTCTTGTGGAAACACTTATATTCTCGTGGCGGTGGACTATGTTTCAAAGTGGGTTGAAGCTGTGGCTTTACCCAACAGCGAAGCCCAGAGTGTTGTGGCATTCTTGAAAAAGAGTATCTTCACAAGGTTTGGCACCCCTCGTGCTATCATTAGTGATTGGGGGGGTCCCACTTTTGCAACAAGGCTTTTGAGTCATTGCTTTCTAAGTATGGAGTTAATCACAAAGTGACCACCTCCTATCATCCTCAAGCTAGTGGTCAAGTGGAAGTCTCCAATCGGGAAATCAAGAGTATCTTGTCCAAGACGGTAAATGCTAATAGGGCCGATTGGTCTAAGAATTGGGTGACGCACTTTGGGCCTATCGGACGGCTTACAAGACCCCAATCGGTATGTCTCCATATCACTTGGTGTTTGGTAAAGCTTACCATCTTCCGATGGAATTGGAGCACAAGGCTATGTGGGCATTGAGAAAGTTGAACTTAGAATGGGATGTTGCGGCAAATCTTCGGGTTGAGCAACTAAATGAGCTTGATGAGTTTAGATTTCATGCCTACTCCAGCTCGTCCTTATATAAGGACAAGATGAAGTACCTTCACGACAAATATGCTCGGGGAAAGGAATTCAAGGTTGGTGATATGGTTCTTCTTTTCAACTCCCGATTGAAGTTATTTCTGGGTAAGCTCAAGTCAAAGTGGAGTGGGCCATTTGAAGTGGTATGTGTGATTCCTTTTGGTGCTCTTGATCTCAAGAACAAGAATGGTGAAGTTTTCTGGGTCAATGGGCATCGTGTCAAGCATTATTTGGGAAAGTTTGATGACAGCCACGTGGTGGCACTCATTCATTTGAAGTGATATGATGGTAACATGCGTCGTGCCGCGACGTTAAATCAGGCGCTTCTTGGGAGGCAACCCATGTCTTTTTATTTCTCTTTGATTTTCTTTGTAGATTAGGATTTTTGAGCTAATTGTTTGTGAGTTATTGCAGGGATTGTGTTGAAATAGTGCGAAGCAAAAAGAAACAAAATTGCAGTCTCTGAAGTTTGTAGGGCATCCGCAGTGCAGTTTTGCGCGGTTCGCGCTGGCAAATCAGAAATATGATGCTCTCTGAAGTTTTCCACCGCGGCCGCGATCATATTTGCGTGGTCCGCGGTGGACCTTCGCGTCCGCTGTGCACTCTAACGCGGCCGCTCAAGGTTGCCTTCTGAAACTTCGGATTTGAAACCCAGCGCGGTCCGCAGTCACTTTTACGCGGCCGTGCTGGTAAGTAAGTTCGGAGCCCCACCATTTTCTATAAATAGGGACCTTAGGCCTCATTTTACTGTTCACACCTTTGAGACTAATCTTCGTGTATGCTTTCATTGAGTGCCTGATTCTTCTTATTCCTGGTAACATTTCACACATTTGTCTTAGTTATTTCATATATTTTACTTTTGTTTGTTTCCCAGTAGTTGTAGCTTCTTCTTTCTTTTCGTTTTTCTTAGGTTTAATGATTAGGTTAGTTTATATGTTGGTTTTGGATGCTAGGCATGATTTTTATACTGGGTAATTAAGTAGGGACAACTAGGATTCAAAAACTTGTACAAAAATGGACTAATTTGTCAAACCCTAACTATTGGCTCAGCGCGGCCGCGGTCATTTTCTCGCGATCCACATGGCCCTGACGCAACCGCACTACTGATGGTGCGGTCTGCGGTGGCCTTTGATCTGATATGTAGTCTACTTACAGTGCAGTCGTGTATCTCATTTTACGGTCCGCGCTGGACCAACACGGCCGCACTACACTTTTGCGCGGTCCGCATTGGGAAATTCAGAGAGGTGTTTTTTTTGGGTTTGTTCAGTGTGGCCCGCGGTCGCCTTAGCGCGGTCTGCGGTGCCCTGTTCTGCAATGGTTTCTGCAATCTTTTCATCTGTTGCTCTGCAATTGTTTTCACTAATTGATCTATTGCATGTGCTTAAACTAACAATGTTAGACATGTTTGCTTGTAGATCATGGTTAAACAAAGAGGCGGTAAATAAACACAACAACCCGGGAGAGGTGGTGCCTCCCGAGGGGGTAAGGGCAAGAGAATAGCAAAACTCACTCCCCAGGCTCGGGAAAACATTAAAAAGACCCGAAAACTGATACGAGCTGTTGATAAGGCTGCATCTCATTCTTCGGGGAGTGGTGGCTGGTGAGGAAGTTGATATCGGAGAGAAGTTTTGTTGATACTGACCTCTTACCCCACAACCCGAACGTGCAGAGAGAGTTCCGGACTAGACAATGCTGGGAAGTTTTCAAGGACAAGTACATCGAAGCTAATGAGCACATGGTTAGAGAATTCTACTGTAATGTGGCTCACATTATCAAGGATACGAAAGTGACCAAAGTGAGAGACAAAAAGGTGGTGTTTGATGGGAAATCCTTAAATGACTACTTGGGGTTCAAGGATGAGGATGGATCGCTTTATTTGGCTAAGTTAACGATGGGTAAGGAAGTTCGACCTTGGGTGGCCCATTTCTTGGCAATCCCCGGTACTGTCCCAACATGGTTGCAAGCATGGAAGAAAATATACAGGAACACCTTCAACTTTGAGTCTCGAGGGTGGTTGACATTTTTATGCAGTCGGCTTGACCCTTCTACCCATGATCATACTGTCCCACTTACTCGGGCCGTTCTTGTTGCATCTATTATGGCCGGGTACCCTATTAATGTGGGTAATGTGATGTCTAGGGTGATTTCTGTTGTGGGACAGGAGAAAGACCGGAACTACCCTTTTCCCAACACCCTTATTATGTATTTTAGGGATCTGCAGGTCAAGAAGAAAAATTTGATGTCAAGACCAAGCTTGTGGCTCCTTACTCTTGGTACAACATGCAGGGCCCGGACAACCCGAAATCCAAGAAATACCAGCCACCTACCTCTGCCCCAACTGGCCAGTCTGAGGAGCCAGTGGCGGTAGAGCCTTCTACCGAGCTTCCCACCGTACCTGCTACCACTACCATTGAGACCTTGCCCCCAGGTCCTTCTTCTTAAGCTGGCCCCAGTACTTCAGTGGGCCCGAGGGTGCCATCTTCAAAGACTCACCCCTTCACAGCCCATCATTTGAGGCAATCCTTGGCTAGCTTGAACAACTGGATGTCGGTTGCGACTTCCAAGTTGTCCGCTTTGTCCTCCACTATTCAGACCCAAGCAGCACCTCAGCCAGCCCAGATTCCTCAATCCATTGAGGACATTTTGAAGAAGCTCCTAGAAAACCAGGAAAATATTATGAAGACTCAGGCCACTTTGACTACTGCTGTGGAGTCTCATGGCAAGGCTCTGAAGGAGCTTGCTAAATAGCACAGAAAGCTGAGGAAAACACGAGCTTGCAAGGAGTCTGTGAAGCAACTCAAGACGGATATGGACAATCTATTGGCAGACCATATGCCTCTAGACTTTCTATTTGGGGAGTCAGTCCCGGATCCAGCAGCAATAGTGCCACAGCCAGAGCAGGAGCAGGTACCCAGGCTCCCGAGGAAGAAGAGAAAGCTTCCCAACACAGTTGATGCGGTGATTGATCTAGTAGAGGTTCATGAGGATCCATCCAGTGTTGCACCTGATATTCAGCCGGTCTAGGAGCAGGCCCCTATCCCAGCAATAGAGCAGCAGCAGGCCGAGAACTAGTCTGAGGTTCCTGCCCATACAGAGGATCAGGGGACCACTGAGGATCCCATGCAGACGGACCAGGCTCAGGGAGCTCTTCTATATCCTTTATTTTGATCTTTTATGCTTAGTTGGTAGTTGGCATTGGGGACAATGCCAGCTCTTATTCGTGGGGGTGCGCCCTACTTTTTTTGGATTATCTGGATGACTATACATATTAGATTCTCATTTTATGTTCTGTTGATTTGATTTGCTAGTTGGTCTGTATATAACTTTACATTTTAGCTACTTTTCTCGTACTTTTTATTTTCTTTTGGTTTGTATATAAAGTTACATTTGGTATATATTCATCCCTCATTGTATATTCTACTCCCCTATTGTACATATTCATTCTGTTTTTCTATTTTTGCAAAAATATTTGTTTTTAGCTTCGTAGATAGGCTCGTAACCTTTTGTTTTGTTTTTGGCATTTTCAATAAGCCCTTTGTTTTCTTAATGCCACGGTTCTTTTCAAGGGTGGAGTATAGTGCGAATCGGGTGGCTCTTCCCAATGATAGATGGCGTGACAACCTTCTTAAGGGTTTGAGTCCCTTTTTTATTTTTCTTTTGTCTTTGATATTTCGTAGTTAAGGGTACCTCAGGCAAAGCTTCACTTGGGCCTAGCACATTTTCCTTTGATCCCATGATCAAAGACATAATGTTGTGTTTAGGATGGTGAAAGTCGTGGCCTTGAGACTCTTGTGTTGACCAAACAATCATCATGTGGTCTTTTTGGACCATTGTGCGCTTGAATCATAACTAAGGTCGTTGTGGTCCCTCGACTCGATGTCTTTAGCAATCCCGTAGCATGTGTGGTGAGGAATTGAATTGTGAGTCTAAGTCCCGAGCCAATGGTCTAGAACTTGCCCTGAATGTTTGTTGAGGCAAAATCCTAGGTGAAATTTGACTTGAGAAGTGATTATAGGCACTCTTTGATCCAAATGTTAAGTTGAACAATTCAATGGAATACCAATGAAATGATCCCTAGTTAACCCTTTTGAGCCTTGAACCTTTTTCTTTCAAGAACCAATATTACAAGCCTATACCCGTTCTAAAAGATACCCTCTCTTGACACCCAAAATCTTCCCTTGAGTAATGTCAAATGTCTAAGTTTGGGGGAGGAGAGACAAGAAAGGAAACAAAGTGGTAAAAGGTACAAAATCAAAAGGAAAAGGAAAGCAATGAAAAAGAAAGAAAAGAAAAAGACAAAAAAATAAAAGGGGATTAAAGGGAAACAAAAGTGAAAAAGGCGTGGAAAAACTAGAGAAAGGAAAAATGTTTTGAATTGCATAAGAAAGAGTGACAATGTGTCCCTCTAATCCCTTGAAAAGAAGTGAAATACTCAAATGAGTCAAGAAAGTATGCCAAAATGAATCAAAAGAAGTGATTAAGGGAAGATTGAGCCCACTTGAACCAAAACAAGTCCTACCCCTACCCAAAAGCCTTCACAATGACTCCACAAAAGCCCTATATGATCTTGAGTTGAAGAGAGCCTACATTAGTGGATACTTACATAAGGGGCAAGCATATGGTACCTAGAACCGGACTTGTGACCTTCTTTTTAAGAGAGATGAGTGAAAGTCCATCAACCTCAGTTTGTGTATCAATACTCTAAAAGGTGAGGTTCGCTTAGGGAGAGTTGAGGATGTGTGAGTTTGGGTTCCACAATGACCAAAGTAATTGAGAGAAGTTCTTTGATGAAATGTGTCAACTCTTAATGCTCTTGTGTCACACTTGATCCATAGCTTTCAAAGTTTAAATGTGTTAATGATGCATTTGTATTAAGGGCAATTGTTATTCCCAATTGATGCTTGTTGAGTTTACTTTAGGATAGCTGGAACTACTTGGATGTTCCTTTAAGGGGTGGGTCTTATTTTGTTTGCTTGAGGACAAGCAAAGGTTTAAGTTTGGGGGAGTTGATAAGTAGGATTTTAACGTGTTTTATGCCCCTACTTGCCTATGCTTTGAGTGTAATATGCTACAAAATAGTCCAAAAATGCTCACAGGTTGTGCTTGATTGCAGGTTTGAGCGACAAAGTGACTGAAATGTCAAAGATCGGCTCAAAATGGAGTGAAACCTGCTCAAGTATCAAAGGCCAAGTAAAGTGACGGAAAAAGAGCCTAGTGCGGACCGCACAAAAGTGCACGCAGCCGCACTAGGAGATTCAGAGAAGTGTATATTCAGGTCTTTCACCACGCGGCCGCGGTTGGATTTATGTGGCCCGCGTTCAGCTCATGCGGCCGCACCACTTTGTCATGCGGCACGCGTGAAGAGATTCAGAGAGATGCCAGTTTTGGTCCAGAGCAAGCCATGCAGCCGCGGTCACACTTACACGGTCCGTTCCAGAGCTCCTGCAGCCGCGTCACACTTTTACACGGTCCGCGGTCCTCAACTTCAGAGAGTTAAAAATCGTGAGTTCAAGAGCCAACGCGGCCGCACTACCTTTTTGAACGGTCTGCGCTGACCCCGCAGGGGTATTTTTCCAGTTTTCCAGCCACTATAAATAGAACATTTTGCCATTTTTAGGTGAAGTTTTGTATCAGATATTGAGCTGCGCTCGTGAGAACCGATGTTTTAGCCTATTTGGAACTTTTACTCTTTATTATTGTAGATTTTACTTAATAATTAATTAATATGTTTAGTTCCTCATCCATTTCTCCTGTTTCTTCTTTAATTATGTCTAGCTAAAGCCATTATCTAGGGTTGTGGCTCAACCCTAGTGTGGGTAGTTGATGGGTGTTGCCATCTAGGGTGAGATTGAGATTGGGTGTTTGTTATTTGGGTTAATTTGGTGTTTCAATTTTGAATTTGTGGTTGCAAACATAGATTCAAGCTTAGTGGGTCTAACTCTTCTTGAGAAAAAAGTTCATGACCCTAAAATTGACCCAACAAGGAATTGGGATGGACCCATGAGAAATGGTAATCCCAATTAACGGGTTAAACCTCGAGAGAGTAATTACCCCACTTGAACCCTAGTTGCTTGGTCTAATTGGCCTACCCAAATCGTTCTCTCTACCGAGAGGTGTGAGAATGGGTACAAATGTGCAATGGTTATAACAAAAGTCCCAAATATATCAATCTCCCCTTAGTAACTTCTACCAGTTGACTAGCCACCTAGGTAGTGTCACAGCCCTAGTCCCTTTCTCTATATTAAATACAACTTAGCAATATTCTTGTAGCTTAATTTAGCCTTAATTATTAGTTTATAACAGTAGTGATAAATACAAAACCCCCAAAAATTTTAGAAGAACAATTAGAAGCACGTATGCAACTCTAGGCTAGACAGACAATACAACTCCATTCCAACCTCCCTGAGGAAATTCGATCCCGAACCACTATTTGGGTTAAATCTGTTACGACCCCGCTCTTCCTACCATTGCGTAGTGTTGAGTTGGCAGCGATTAGCTTGCTACAGAAAATAATCGGGATGGAGAAGGTCAAGAAATTGCTGTTGCCTTAGTGAATCCTTTGCAATTGCTGAATGTTATCTCGTTGGTTAATGCCACAAGCAGCGAGACTAACCCTCATCCTTTGCTGATGCACATCAAAATGAAAATTAGGGACAAGGGTGTGATAGCTATGGTAGATACTGGCATTACGCACACCTTTTTTCGACCAATTTGGTGCATAAGTACGAATTGAGTGTGACTAAATGTCCCTCTTACATGAAGACAGTGAATGCCAAAGCAGCGAGACTAACCCTCATTTATTTTATATATATATATATATAATTATTAATTATTAAAAGTAGGTATCATTAATTATTAATTAAGTTAAAAAAGAACTAAAAGCCCTGAAAGGGCTATTTGGAGACAAAAGGCTCCAAGCCTTAAAAGAAACAGAACTTACGTTCTGATTCAACAAAAAGAGCGAAAGGATTTTGCCTTAGACGAAAAGTAAAGCAGTAAGAAACATAGGCTTCTTATCACGCAGGTACCGGAAAATTTAGGGTTCTTTATAAATCACTAATTCTCAAACTCAGGTATATAAAATTCTATTTTCAATTATCCTAAAGTAGTAATAGGTAAGAATTGAATAGCTAATTCCCTTCTTCCTCTATATCAATAATAAATTTCATATTTAGGTGTAGTACTTTAAAATTGATTAAAATGCAATGGTTGTTGTTGAATCGATTGTTTGACTGGTGTCAATTGGACTGGGCCTACGTATTGGCTTGAGAAGTTTTGAGGTGAGTTGATATAACCTTTTACTAAAGTGGTTTAACTCACAAAAGCACGCATACAAGGGGTTTGATGAATTGCTTAAAAGAGTTTATATTTATTTAATTAGAGCGAGAGAGTACCCATTAACTTAGAATTGTTCTAGCAAAAGTTTAGATGATCTATTATGATATATGTGCTTAAATTTTTAGATTTTTTTTTGTGTTATTCTCATATGCTATTTTCATGTTGAAAATTTATTAAGAAGAAAGAATCTTTAGAAATATTTTATATGTTTATTTCATTCTTATTTTCATATTTTTGTGTTATTTATGCTATTTTCATGTTGAAAATTTATGAAGAAGAAAGAATCTTTAGAAATATTTTTATATGTTTATTTCAATCTTATTTTCAGATTTTTGTGTTATTTTTATATGCTATTTTTTGAAAATTTATGAAGAAGAAAGAATCTTTAGAAATATTTTTATATGTTTATTTCATTCTTATGCCATGTTTTACGTTTAAGGACACCAATACGAGCATGTACATGATGTTCTATAAAGAAAAGATTTAGACTTGAAAAGTCACAAGAAGAAGTTTTAGAAAGAAAAGATTTTTGGGAGTATCCTTTATTCTGAGAAGGGGTCATCGTCCAGGCCGAGGGTACTAACCAAGGCGTTGACTTCCTGAAACTACTTTTGCCAAAGTAGGGAGGATACGAGCCGAGGGTCTCGTTGCTGAGAAATTACTTAGCCATGTTAAGGTATGATATATGAGCGCTGAGAACCATGAAGCGAGTGACACCTCATGGATTGGGCCTATTCAATCAGGTTGGGATCGAAGCCGTGCTGATCACACAGTGACTAAGACAGAATTAAGTCAGGATAGTTGGAACTCCCAAAGTATAAAGTGAAATATTTTTTTAAGAGAAAGAAAGGAATTTCCTTGAGAATATTCATAAACTGCTATTATGCAATTATTTAGAATTATTCTTGTAAGTTTTATGTTTTACATGCATTTAGAACCTTTGCGCATAATGTATATATTATTAAAGTTTTACCCCAGTTGTTGAAACTCACCGAGTACAATGGATGGTACTGACGTTCTCTCTTGGGAACCTACGTTGGTCTGCGATACAATGTAGGTACCAAATTTGCAGGCAAGCAGGCTACGAGTTAGGACTTCTTTCTCTTCTAGTGCTATTGGTGAGCTCCGCTTTTGTTCGTGGAGTATTTCTTAGAGTCATCTTTATTTAGTTATTTCTTTGTTACTTAGAGAACTGACCAGGAAATCTCATGTCCTGAGCAGTGCTTCAGTTTATCAGTAGAGGCTTCATAGACATAGTCGTTGGGTTAAGATTTAGATGTCTTTTTATAATAACTTAGCAGTATTTTATTGGTTACTATGAATAAAGTTTTGGATTTGATCTATTTAAATGCTTAAATTAAACAAAAGTATTTGGTTAGAGTATTGCCTTGTTGCATATAAAGTTTGGAGTTATAATTGGTTTGATAATCAGAGATGGTTCGCTCGGTCATGTTTTGTGATCGAGTGCCGGTCCCTGCTTGTTCAGAAAATGGGTCGTGACAAACTTGGTATCAGATTCACAGGTTTATGGAGTCCTAGGGGTCTATGAAGCCGTGTTAGTAGAGTTTTGCTTTTGGGTATGAAGTGCGCCATACTTATAAACAGGAGGCTAGAAGAATTTAGGAAAAATCTCATTTTTGTCATACTTTAGATCGTGCAATAGATCCTACCTCTAAGAAATTATCTAATGCATTCGTTTCTCTAAAACTCTTAGAAATGGTTCGTACTCTCAACTCTAACACCGACACTCAAGATGTCGCTCAAGAAACTATTGCTACTATTGTGGCTCAAGGTAGAACTAAAAAGGCTTCAACTCAGAAAAGGAAGGGTAAATCTACAAACGGAGTCCAAGTACCTCGGGTTGAACAAGAAGAAGGGGTGGAGCATGATGATCCAGTACCTCAGGATCACGTACCACCCCCAACAGCAGCTCCGGCTCAAACAACTATATCCCCAGAGGTGGGTTAGATATTTATTGCAATCAACAGTGCTATGGAGATGTTTAAAGCCTTTATGGCCAACCAAAACGAGAGAAGAGATGAGATTCCACCTCAATCAAATAGAGAGAACAATTATGAGTCCTCAAGAGTGAATGAATTTTTGAAGTTGAGTCCTCCAGTGTTCCATAGTTCTATAGTTGATGAAGATTCGATGTTGTGGCTGGAGGGTGTCAAGAAAGTCCTCCGAGTGATGAAAGCATTTGATGATGAAGCTGTAGAGCTAGCTGCTTACCAGCTTAGAGATGTGGCTGGCGCTTGGTTTGAGATGTGGGAAAATAAAAGAGATAAAGATGATGGTCTGCCTACTTGGGAAGAATGTGAAGAGGCCTTCATGGCTAACTTTATCCTAGAAGAGGATATGGAAGCTAAGGCTACAAAGTTCGAACAAATCAAGCAATAAAAGTATGCAAGAGTACTACATGGAATTAATAAGGTTGGCTAAGCATGCTCCTCACATGGTTAAGACAGAAAAAGCAAAGATTCGTAGGTTTGTTTGCTGTTTGGCTCACCACATTAAGGATACAACATCGGCTGCCGCGGTAGGAATGACAACTTTCTCCTCTGTCGTGGGGTTTGCCAAGAACTTAGAAAAAGACAGACAACAAAGGAGAGAAGAAAAAGAGTATAACAAGAAAGCTCGGACAACTGGCAGGTTTAATGGTACATCCAGTGGAGGTGGAAGGGATTCCTATAATAAGGAGTCATTAGTACCATCTCAGTCCAGTCATCAGTCAGGTGGTGGGTCTTCCTTCAGACGTACTCAGAGTTACGGACATCATCTTCACATAGACAGAGTCATGCTGAGCAACATTCACACCAGCAAGGTCTTTGTGGAACATGTAAGCGGTAACATTCAGGTCAGTGCAAGCTCGGGTTTCATGGTTGCTACCATTGTGGAGACATTGGTCATATAAAGGCCAACTGCCTAAAGTTGCAATGTAATTTCAGTGGTGGATCAACTCGTCCTTCTAGTTCCTCAGCTACTGCAGTTGCAACACCTCAGGCTCGTGGTTCCCATAATCATACCGGCTATGGAGTAGGCAGAGGTGTAGACCAAGTAACTTAGGGAGGGGGACCACCCTATTTGTTTGCTACACTTGATCGTCATAGTGCAGAGGCATCTGTAGAAGTTATTACAGGTATACTTTTAGTCTGCTCACATAATGCTTATGCCATAATGGATCCAGGATCAACGTTTTCATATGTGACTCCATACTTTGCAATTAACCTTGGACTAGAACCTGAACAACTTAGTGAGCCATTCCTAGTATCTACTCCAGTTGGGGAGTCAGTGAAAGTCACCAGAGTCTATAGAGGTTGTATAGTTTAAGTCCAAGGTCTCAACACCAAAGCCGATCTCATAGAGTTAGAAATGGTGGATTTCGATGTGATCATGGGTATGGATTGGCTATCTTCCTGCTATGCCATGTTAGATTGTCATGCCAAGATAGTCCGGTTCCAATTTCCAAATGAAAAAGTCTTAGAGTGGAAGGGTAGTTGAGCATCACTTGTAGGTAAGTTTATTTCTTACCTTAAGGCACAACGGATGATCGGTAAGGGGTGTCTCGCCTATTTGGCTCACATTATTAATCCAAAATCAGAACCACCAGCTCTTTAGTCAGTACCAGTTGTTAGAGAATTTCCAGAAGTTTTCCCAGATGATCTTCCCGGACTTCCTCCCGAAAGAATCATTGACTTCGGCATTGATCTCATGACAGGTACTCAACCCATATCTATACCTCCTTACAGGATGGCTCCAGCAGAACTTAATGAGTTGAGAGAACAGTTAAAAGACCTTCTTGAAAAGGGATTCATCAGACCGAGTGTTTCACTGTGGGGTGCCCCGGTTCTGTTTGTCAAGAAAAAAGATGGGTCTCTCCGAATGTGTGTCGACTATCGGCAGTTGAATAAAGTTACAACTAAGAACAAGTACCCACTGCCAAGAATTGATGATTTATTTGATCAACTTCAAGGCGCAAATTAATTTTCAAAAATAGACTTGAGGTCGGGGTACCATCAGTTGAGAATCAAAAAAGAGGATATATCTAAAACAGCCTTTAGAACTCGCTACGGGCACTATGAATTTCTAGTGATGTCCTTCGGGTTGACTAATGCTCCAGCTGCATTCATGGACCTCATGAATAGAGTTTTCAAGCCATTCCTGGACACCTTTATTATTATGTTTATAGACGATATTTTGGTGTACTCTAAGAGCAAGGAAGATCATGCAGAACACCTTAGAATAGCCTTGTAGACCTTGAAGGAGAACGAGCTTTATGCAAAGTTTTCAAAATGTGAGTTATGGTTGCAGTCAGTGGCATTCTTAGGCCACATGGTATCTAGTGAAGGAATAACAGTAGACCCTCAGAAGATAGAAGCAGTCAAGAACTGGCCTAGGCCGACAACGCCAATCGAAATCAGGAGTTTCTTGGGGTTAGCTGGCTACTATAGAAGGTTTGTGGAGGGGTTTTCCTCACTTGCAGCCCCATTAACTAAGTTTGACTCAGAAAGCAGTTAAGTTCCAATGGTCAGCCGCTTGTGAGTAGAGTTTTCAAGAGTTAAAGAAGAGGTTGACCACTGCACCTGTGTTAACTTTGACGAGAGGTTCGGGTGGGTTCACAGTGTATTATGATGCTTCCAGAGTGGGCCTTGGTTGTGTTCTTATGCAAAATGGAAAAGTTATTTCTTATGCTTCCAGGCAGTTAAAGAATTATGAAAAGAACTATCCCACACACGACTTGGAGCTTGCAACAGTGGTGTTTGCATTAAAAATATGGCGACACTACCTTTATGGTGAGTGTCACACCTCCTTTTTCCGATTAGCTTTTACTACACCCCGGGGAAGGGTATAATAAAAAAGGAGTTTTTTCACCTAAAGGACAATCGAAACGGGATTAGTTTTATTAAAGATTCAGAGTCGCCACTTGGGAGATTTATGGTGTCCCAAGTCACTGGTTTGAATCCCGAATCGAGGAAAAGGTTTGACTCTGTTTAACAGTCACGAACCAGGAATCCGGGTAAGGAATTCTGTTAACCCGGGAGAAGGTGTTAGGCACTCCCGAGTTTCGTGGTTCTAGCACAGTCGCTCAACTGCTATATTTGGCTAAAATATCTGATTTTAATACATGTTAAACCTACAGTGCAATTTTAAAATTATTTACCGCTTTTTGTCAATTATTATTTTTATTTAAGAAAGTAAACGTCGTTTAAGAACGTATTTTCGGACCACGTCACATGAAATGCTCCCGGATCCTCAAAACATTCTTATTCAACGTTTTTGGATTTGGATTTGGGTCGCATAAAATGCACACCCGTATTTAGGAAGGTAATTTTATTAAAAGCGCGCCTAAAGCGACTAACGTGTTGTTATCTTTTGGGACGGCCGTGAAATTCGCTAAACGGCTTGTCACGAATACTAAGTATTTTTGAATTAAGTAATTGATGAGAGCCCCACAATTATGTATTTGTTTTGGCGAGGCTCGTCTCATTTTTATTGTTGAAAGGTCAACCTAAAATGGGCTAGAGTTTTCTATGTATTATTTGTCGCTAAAGGTCAATTAATTCACAAATATAAATTCGAGCCTCGAATTCAAGTCCGAATTCAAACAAAAGGGACAACCCTTTTAGCTTGAACCCGCTACCTAATTCGAAGCCCAATTTTATATGCACGCATTAATTTCCTATACGTTTAATACCGTTTTTAAGGTCCTTTCTGATTCCAGGAAGATTTGGGGCCTCAAAGACTGGCCCAAGGTTTTAATGTTCGACAAATTTTGGGCTTCAGCGTGAGCCCAGTATGATAAAACTTGGTTAAACTCATGTGCATTCTGCCAGTCTAACAATTGAGTAACCCAAACTTAGTCTGCTAATCATAAAACTAGAGGATGAAATCATGAGTGAATTGAAACAATCGATAACTCATGCGTGAACTTACCATTTTTCTTATTCATTAACATTCCAGTTGATAGGAATAACATCCAAATATATATTTTAAACTGATGCCATAATTGAACTCAACGGGACAAGTGATCAAATCATCATATCATTTATACAATTGTTTTATTAACCTATGAATTTGACTATCGTTAGTGAATAGAAAGCTAGACACAGTAATCTTATTAACACAAGCAAACTACTTATTTGTATTATTCTAAATTAACGGTTTCTGAACCAATACTCAAACGATTTGAGGCTCCAAAGCTGAATTACTGTATTCATTATTGGACGAAGGCTATTTCCTGTTAAAACAAATCATTTCACCTTGTTTGATCTAATTATTGATATACAGACTCGAAATTGTTTCTGTTTCAAATAGCCTTGGAGTTTCAGCAGGTGAACTATACAATACAAATTAGACTATAATAAATAAATGAATTATTTTCAGTCCCTCAGTCCGAGTTTTATTACAAACTTTATCTAGTAAAGCATGAACTAGGCTAAGATTAAACACAGAAAACAGGATCAACAGAAGGATAGTTTTATTCCATGTCTCAGCACTCGGAGTTACAACAGAGGTTCTAATATGTACCTGGCAATGAAATTTGATGAAGGAGAAGAGCAAGTCAGCAAAAATATCAACAGCAGATCACAGCAGAATAAAAATGCAATTCGAAAGAGTTTAACAACTCAGAGATATTTTAAAAGCCAGCAAACTCAATAGATCAACCCTCAGCAGTGTCAAACAGACCAAAGTGAGCACACTACACCATCACAATCAGTAGATAACCAGCAATCTACTTGAACTGATCCAAATTCACTCGAAAAAAGACCAGCCAATAACTTATGGAATTTTTTAGAATTTAGAAGAATGAATTTTAACAACTAGAAATCTAAATTAACTTGAATCCTCCAATGTAACGGTGATATTTTGGTTTTTTGCTGTTGATTTTCTAATGTTTTTGGATTTTAGAAGGTTTAAAATTCAAATTGAAATCTGAAATTGGAAGAGGAGTTTTGGGGGGAATTTTGGAGGCTAAAAACTTATTTTACAAGGCATTGGGGCTGCTTTATATAGGCAAAGATGGGGCAGCCCTCAGATTTTCAGTTTGCATTATTAGTCCCTCTTTTATTTCTTTTTAACCCTCTATTTTTCTGACTTGTACTACATCTTACTACACCTATTTTATTGAAATCTACATTAAATCTCATTCTAGAAGATTCTGTACCCACTACAATTCCTATACTACCCCTACCTCATCCTGAAATTTATTATTTCTAATAAACCTACCCTTTTCCTATGCCCAAACTACCCATGAGGTTCCCTGAAATTGCTACCAGACCTACCCTTAACCCCTGCATTTATTATCCTGTGATTTTGGTTTCAATTTACCCAAATGTCATTATCAGCTATAACCAATCCTAATTAATACTAATTTTCACAAACTGTTTCAACCATTAATAGAACCTCTTAGACAGAATTATGAACTGAATTCGAATCAAATTCTAAGAAACAAAGCAACAAAAATATAAGAACAAACATAGGCTTACATCACCAGAATGCTTCAAACATTTTAATGAAACAATGCTCACGAAATAGTACTCAACGATTATTAATTTCGAATAACCCTAAGTCTATACTATTAAACAATTTGCACACAACGCCCTGGAACTTATGAAACATATAAAAGTAATAAAGAAAAATAGAGAGATGAGAATGAAGAGACAAAACAGAAGAAGGAAGAAAAAATGATAGTGACAATACGAACAGAGTCGAAAGAAGAGGGGAAATACCTAGTCGACTAGACTTAAACCAACAAATCAAATAGGCAATGAAACTTGACTAGTTGACGGTGGAGACGATTATTTGACGACCTCCATCGGGATTCCATGGAAGAGGAAAACAGATTTGTAAAGGGAGCATCGAGACAGTACGGGGGTGTGAGTTTGGTGGCGTTCTATGGTGGCGCCGCCATACCAAGGCGGTGGGAAAAAGGGTGGCGGTCTCTAGGGTTTGGAGATTTTGGAGGCTTGCAGTGGGATTTGATGGAAAAGCTTCACATATTCATGATGAGGGAGGAAGACGGATGCTGTGGCAAGATTTTGGTGGGGTTTGGACATCAGGCGCCGCCGCACGGTGGCTTCTGGTGGGGGCTGTGGTAATGGAGGCGGAACAATGTACGATGAAGAATGAGTATGTTTTTTTAGGTTTAATTATTTCCAACAATTATATCTAATGTTAAGGAATGAACTGAGCCGTTGGATCAGGAGGAATTAATGGTCGAGATCAGACGACGCCAAACGGCATCGTTTTGGCCTGGTTTCTATGTTGGACCGGGTTTGGTGATCATTTGGGCTTGGAAATGGTGCTGGGTGCATTTGGTCTTCGTTTGGGCCTTAGCAAACGATGGCCCAAACCAATTTCATTCCTTTTACTTGATTTTATTCACTTGTTTTCTTTTTGCTTTGTTTTTATTTTTTGTATTTTTGTATTTTTATTTTGCATTTTCTAAAAAATGTAAAAATTAAGATAAAAATCTAATTACACCATTTAACCCCTAAAATTATTTAAAATCATATTTAAAGATGCAACAATTATCAATTAAAACAGCCTAAGAACTATTTTTTGTGATTTTCTTTAAATTGTTCTAAAATAAATTAATACCTACTTAATAACAAAATGTGAAATTAAATTCCTAATGCAAATGCATATTTTTTTGTATTTTTTTAATATGAATTATTATACAACCAATTAACACAAAAATGCAACAAAATTCATAAAAATTGTAAAATCATTTTATTTGAAACTTTTGGAATAATTTGCTTAGGGAAAAAATCACGTGCTCACAGTTGCCCCTCTTTGTCCGGAAACACGAAGAGTTTTCGTGCAAAGACAAACGAGCGAAAATGAGCAATTTTTTCCCGTTCGCATATTCCGTGTGAAGCATTTTGAAAGAGTTGACCGCACCCTGCTTCAGAGGTTGCCTACATATCCTGGGCTAAACAGGAATCAGGTCAGTGTAGTTCGGGAGTGTCTGGTAGCTGGGACTACTAGGAGCTGTGATTTCACTGCTGTTGATATTGTTACTGCTCGCTGACCTCCTTATTACACCATGTCAAGATAAAAAGAAGCTAGCCTAAGCTATGCTCTATGAGTTACAAGAAATCCTATCTATGCCTTCAAACTTGCTCTTGTGTTGCCTTGAACTTGTATCTTATGTTCTTTCAATGGGATTCTTGTTGTTGCCTTGACGATGTTTTGTCATTCCTCTTGATGATTCTTGATTACTACAATTTGAAATATATGTCCATTTTTCAGGTGGGCTCCTGCTTACGATGCTTGAGAAAGGTATTCCCTTGTTCTTCAGGCGGGCTCCTGCTTGCGATGCTTGAAAAGTATTCCCTTATTTTCCAGGTGGGCTCCTGCTTGCGATGTTTGAAAAAGGTATTCCCTTTTTCTTCAGGCGGGCTCCTGCTTGCGATGCTTGAAAAGTATTCCCTTGTTTTCCAGGTGGGATCTTGCTTGCGATGTTTGAAAAAGGTATTCCCTTGTTCTTCAGGCGGGCTCCTGCTTGCGATGCTTGAAAAGTATTCCCTTGTTTTCCAGGTGGGCTCCTGCTTGCAATGCTTGAAAAGTATTCCCTTGTTCTCCAGGTGGGTTCCTGATAACAAAAATAAACAAACCAAGAAAATTTTCTGCCTAGTCTGTTGACTGGGCACATGGGTGAGTGTTAAACTGAATTATTTTACTAACTATTATAAGAATTTGAAACTGAACTATTTTACCAATTATTATAAGAATCTGAAAGCTAAGTCCTATTATCCAGGGAGGTCCTGACAACTCCTAACAATTATGAACCTAAGTTATATCTTTCAAAGGTATTACTTCCACTACATTGTTATCAAAGAGGTCTTAACTACTCCGCATTATCCAGGAGGGTCCTGACAACTTCTAGTTAAAATGCGGTTTTAACCTAAGCTATATCTATTGCAAGTACGACTTCCACCACATCTTATTATCTAAACAAACTTTAAAACTACATCTCATTATCCAGGAGAGCCCTGAGAACTCTTAATTGGATCATACTTCAAACATGCAAAATTTGAAACCAACTTATATTCCTTGGGGTACATTTATGCTAAATTATGCTACTCACGATTGTTTTAAAATTTAAACTAGGTCCCATTTTCCAGGAGGGTCCTGAAAACTTACCGTCAAACTTGTCTGGTGCCTACCTTTCCTTGCGGAGGATTTCTCCAAAACGTCTGCCCCTATTTCAATCAAAGAAAATCTTGTCAGTTTAAAATGAGGTGGTTGGTTTGTGTCCTTGAACTTTGAGGGCGATTGCTCCTTCGCTTCCCATGATGACTGATTTCCACTCGAAGACCTTACTTGTTTATGGACTAACCCCTTTCTCTGTTATCCCCACCACATAAAATACCTTTTATCCGTTCGGACCCAATGTCTTCTATTTGTTGCGTTGCATGAACTGGCGCCTCCCCAACCTTTTGTCTTACATGAATCCCAAAGCACGTCCATTGCCCCCATTCTATGTATATGCTATTCTTTCTTTCCCTAACCACTGGCCTTGGCCTTGAGGTCTGTTGTTCCTTCATTTTGATTTCCATTCGACGACCTTGCTCGTTCGTTGGCTAACCACTTTCTTTGTTACCCTTAACATAGAAAATACCCCTGATCCGTTCACCAAACATCCTCCATTTTTGTTGTATTATTCATGAATTGGTATGTACCAAACCTGTCGTGTTTCACTGATAATAACTTTGATCTGTTCACCTAAAACCCTTCATATGTTGCATTGTTCCTGAATTGAGGCGTACCAAACCCTTGTATTTCACACAAATCCCAAAGCACGTCAATTTCCCCCCACTCAAGATGTATGTTGTTCCTTTTTGCATTAACCCCTGGTCCAGTCTTGAGGTATGTTGCTCTTTCACTTGTCATGATAACTGATTTCCATTTGAAGACCCTGCTTGTTTATTGGACTAACCACTTTCTTTGTACCCTTAACACAGAAAATACCCCTGATCCGTTCACCAAACATCCTCCATTTTGTGTGTTGTTCATGAATTGATATATAGCAAGCCTTTGTATTTCACAAGGATCCCCAAAGCATGTTGACTGTTACCAACTCAGTGTGCTTGCTTTTCTTTCCTGACTTATGACATTTTGATGTGTTAACCAGATCCCATTTTGTGCAATTGAAAAGCTGGTGGCAGATTTTGAAGTCATTTCTCACTTTGTTTTGAAAAAACAACCCAGGAAGAGAGAGTAGACAGGACACGAGGAACTAAGTAGAGGACAATGAAAAAAAATGATTCCTAACAAGAAACCTACGTAGTAGCAAGTCAGATGTGGGTACCGACTCTAGCAAGCTTGACATGCACCTACAGCCTACTCTGTTTAGCAAATCTGATGTTCAGCTCTGGTTGCACCTTTTCGCCATGAAACTGGGCTTCAATGCTCCACTTGCCCGATCTGACTCACAATCCTCATTCAACTTGTGGTGCCCGTAGGGTTTTCAACATCAAGCCTTTCTCATTTTGATTTTTCTTTCAACTCACCGTCGCCTTATGGTGCCCGTGAGGGTTTTCACCAATAAGACTCTCTCATTTTTTATTGCTCTCATCTTGGGGTACCCATAGTGGTTCTCATCGACAAGACTCTCTCATTCTTCATTTCCTTCGTTTGGACTGGAGTGTTGCCCCTGATGTGATTCACCTCTACTCGCTTGACTCGGAATTTCTTGAAGATTGATCAGAATGTCTTTCTTTGGACCGTAATGTGGGCTTTTGGATAGGGTTGGAAAGAAAGGGTATTAAAGGCTCAAAACAATTTCATTATGGGTTTAAAATTACAACATTCGGAATTAGATTTTTCACAACAACCCCAACTTCTGCCCCAGTTTCCTTCTTGGGGACTTTTGAATTTTTATTTTGGTGTGACTGAACCTCAGAGAGATGCTGCCTACGTACCCTTTCGGGATCAAGTCAAACGTAGTTCAGGTGACTACTTTTGTTATTGAGATCTTTTCCTTTCTTCCACTTTTCTTTTCTTTCTTTTCATTCTTTTCTTTTCTTTTCTTTTTCTTCTTTTTTCTTTTTTCTTTTCTTTTTCATTTCTCTTCTTTTTCTTTTCTTTTCCTTTTCTTTTCTCTTCTTTTTTCTCTTTTTCTTTGTTTTTCTCTTGTTTCTCCACTTACTTTTCCCGCTCGGGCTTACGAGTTTTATTATTGATTCCGAAAGAGGGGTATGCAAGAAAATAACCGAGGCTCAAAGGGGTAACAAAGGATAAAGTGTTTGGGTAGCAGAACAAAATGTCTTCGTCATTCTAATCTCCAAAACATGCCGAGTACAAACTACACAATTAAACAAACATGGGGTAAACATACGTAACATATTTTGATTGCACCAGAATTAATAACCATATCCACACATTTGCCTTTTGTCAATTACCCAGCGCCATTAGTCAACAATCTCGGTACCACGAACGACCCCTATAGACCTGGGGCAAACTTGCCTTGGCTTCAAACCGATGTGGCATGATGCATTTCAACTGTACTTATTTATGTTCCATCTGCCCCAGTTTCACACAATTCGGGCTCGAAGTGATCTCAAAATGACCTTACTGATTTCCCTCGAATGTCCTTACATCTCTAACATTGTTTCATAGCTTCATTGCTAAACTGACTTTTAAAACAGGCTGAGAATTATGTGTGCATGTTGTGTCACTAGAACCAGCATGAAAAGAACTGTAAAAGGAGAAGAGAACTAAAAAATGACCAGAAATGGCAGGAAACAGAGAATTGCATTATACTGACGGTGAAAAGGGTTTAAACAACAAAATAAGCAAACTAGACTAGGGTTACAAACCTAGACGGCACTAAACAAGCTATTATGATTAAACAAAGCAAAGTGAAAAGATAGAAGGGTTTGAGTCAGAAGACAATGTCCGGATTACAACCCTGAAATAACCTGGACAAAAGAAATGACACCAAAATAAACCACCAAAACTCCAAGAGATGGAGCGTCTTCCCAATTACCAAGCATGGCATCTTAGCCACTGAATTTCACACCAAGATTGCTAGAACTTTCCCATGTCTTCATCACGTTGCTCTTAGCAAACTGCTTTTGGGTTTCTTCTGCCGGCTCATTCTCACGATCTATCATTCCCACCATATGTGTCTCATTATGCACAGGAGATGGACTTTGGCCAGTGTTTACTGCATCTAGACTTTGCACGACAATGTCACCCGCATCAATAAGATTCTAAATTGCATTTTTCAACTTCCAACATTTCTCTATGTCATGCCCCAGGGCACCTGAGCAGTATGCGCACTTTTGAAAAGGATCAAATTTCTTTGGAAGAGAGTTCGGCGTTTTTATCTGAATCGGCTCTAACATATCCATTGTCCTTAACCTCTGGAACAGACTGCATATGATTCTCCCAACGGAGTGAGGGTTTTCTTCTTCCGTAACCTCTCATTTTTAAATGCTGGATTAGGTCGAAAACCTGATCCGGGGTGTTTTCGGTAAGCTTGAGGGGGTAGCTGGGCATTTTGAGGAGCCGGGTACCTGGAATGTGATGGGCGACTTTGGGATTTATGTGCACAAGGATAACCATGGGGACGATATCGAGGCTGGAAGTGTTGATCAAGAAGACCTATTGGATCGTCTTTTCTATTCCTCTTTCTTCCAACCAAGCTTACCGGTATGTTCTGAATGGCTTCCGAACAACTCACAATTTTGCCTGACTTGATTCCTTTTTCTACTAGCTCCCCCATTTTTAGCACATCATTGAAAGGCTTTCCCAGGGCCGGGATCAAATGACTGTAGTATGTGGGTCCCTGGGCCTGTATAAAAAGTTTGACCATTTCTTCTTCATTAATCGGAGGACTGACTCGAGCAGCTTGCTCCTTCCATCTGAGCCCAAACTCATTAAAGCTTTCCTCCGGCCTCTTTTCCATTTTAGATAACGAGGAGCGGTCTGATGTAACACTCGATTTACATTGAAAATATCGGACAAAATCTTGAGCCATGTTGCCTAATGTAAGCCACTTATCAACGTCTTGGCGGGTATACCAGTCCAAGGCTGCTCCAGTTAGGCTTTCACTGAAATATGCCATCATTACGTCATCTTTCTCTCCAACAATCCTCATTTTGTTGCAATAAATCCTCAGATGGGCCACCGGATCTTCACGCCCATCGTACAAGTTGAATCTTGGTACTTTGAACCCTCCGGGTATGCTGCCCTGGATTTCCACTCTTTGCTTGTCCCTAAAGGACTGTTCTGTGCTTTTCAACTTCCTGGGTACCCCATCTCGCTCTTTTCTTCCCGTAACCCTTTCATTTCTAGCATAAAGCTGCTCACCCTGGAAGCTCTTCTTGTATGAATTGAGGATCTTGCGGGCGTCCTTTGGGAGGTGATATTGGGTATTGTGAGCTTTGGGTGGAAACTCATTGTTTGGGGTAATAGGTATGACATGGGAGTAATTTCGGGGAGACGTAACTGGAAGATGAGTGATGGAATTATTGTGATAAGTAGGTGTGTCTGGTGAATATGGAGGATCGTTTGGCGCTGTGTTTGTAACTTGGGTAAGGGCGACATCTGGAAAAATCGGTGGTGGCGGGGGTGGTGCCTTCCCAGTCATCCAGGCTTGGTACATGTCTGCCACGTGTCATCTTAACATCCACACCTCTTCACTCAACCCATTATCCCGTTCATCCACCTGTTGTCGGGTACCGGTACTAACTACATCAATTCTATTCTTGTTTGCCATCATCTTTTGTCCTTGTGTTGCACAAACCAACCACCCTTCTGAAATGACAAAACGAAGCCACCATGTTAGCGTTAGGGTATTTAGCATATTGACTTTCTTTCCCTCTTTTCTTGGTTTTCCTTTATTTTCTTTTCTTTTTGCATTTTCTGGTTTTTTTCCCCTTTTTTTTCTTTTGTTATGGTCGAATCCTACGTGGATTGCCTACGTATCATGACCCCACATGAATCAGACCGAGCGTAGTTCTTGCAAATTAATGCAAACTAAAGAGATAATTTTTTTTGGGAATTTTCAAATTTTCACTAATGATTATTGCGATTACACCACTATTAGACTAATGTAGGAGTACATCGAAGCTTCAAATCCTGGGACCCATGGGGCATCACTCGGCATCGCCACAGGCTTCCGCAAGACTAAAAAGGTTTCAATGTCAACTGAGACTATTCTTTTAAAAACAACTGGCCATGTAATGGCTTATTTTGACTAAGTGGCTATTTTTGCAAAATTTGTTTAAGAAGCTACACACTCGATGATTAAAAATACATCAAAATTTCTTATCCTGGGGCCCATGGGGCATCACTCAGCATCGCCACAGGCCAACACAAGACTGAGAAAGTTTTAATGTCATTTGTGACTATTTTAACAAAATTGGCCATATAATGGCTTATTTGACAAAATGATTATTTTTATAAAAATTTTAGATGACCAAACTTGATATTTCGGATACGTCCTTTCAGCACTTCCAAAAAGGAGATTTTAAGGTTGTGCCCGCAAACCATTTCAAATTGATTCAGGGTGGCTATTCTTGCAAAAATGGCCTTCCGGCGTCCTTTTGAGGGACATTCGGCTTATTTTAAACAAGAATGACACCACCCGACTTATTTATAACAAAATTTAAAATTTGACATTTTTTGGCTATTTTTTGCAAAAGGGGTGGTTGGACCCGTCAAGGGTTGCCTACGTATCTCACACTTGGTGAGAATCAAACCAGCGTAGTTCGGGCTGATTGGCCAAAAATCAAAAGTATTTTTGACCAACAATTACTTTCTATATTTTTCAAATATTTTCTCTTTTTTTATATATATATATTTTTTCATTTTTTCAAAAATCCGGCAGCATTTCGATACTATTTGGGCGTTGGGTTTTTCACAATAAATGGTTATCTTCCCTTAGTCCTAATACTATATTTTTTTTCCCACAAATTTTCACTTATTGTATACAAGCCGGTCAACATGCAAAGCCGAGCAAATAAATGCAAGTAGCACGTAATATGCATCAGGATGGTCATTTCAATTCGGGTCACCTGTCCTAGACGGACCCAACCCCTGTGTTGAGTCCCCTAAGTCAAAATGCACGTGATGCAAATAAGCGTC
>MU734609.1:73634-96401 GCA_026770625.1 Nicotiana glauca
TAAGAGATTCAGAGTCGCCACTTGGGAGATTTATGGTGTCCCAAGTCACCGGTTTGAATCCCGAATCGAGGAAAGGGTTTGACTCTGTTTAACAGTCGCGAACCAGGAATCCGGGTAAGGAATTCTGTTAACCCGGGAGAAGGTGTTAGGCACTCCCGAGTTCCGTGATTCTAGCACGGTCACTCAACTGCTATATTTGGCTAAAATATCTGATTTTAATACATGTTAAACCTACAGTGCAATTTTAAAGTTATTTACCGCTTTTTGTCAATTATTATTTTTATTTAAGAAAGTGAACATCGTTTAAGAACATGTTTTCGGACCACGTCACATGAAATGCACCCGGATCCTCGACACATTCTTATTCAATATTTTCATATTTGGATTTGGGTCGCATGAAATGCACACCCGTATATAGGAAGGTAATTTTATTAATAGTGCGCCTAAAGCGACTAATGTGTTGTTATCTTTTGGGACGGCCGTGAAATTTGCTAAACGGCTTGTCACGAATACTAAGTATTTTTGAATTAAGTAATTGATGAGAGCCCTGCAATTATGTATTTGTTTTGGCGAGGCTCATCTCATTTTTATTATTGAAAGGTCAACCTAAAATGGGATAGAGTTTTCTATGTATTATTTGTCGCTAAAGGTCAATTAATTCACAAATATAAATTCGAGCCTCGAATCCAAGTCCGAATTCAAACAAAAGGGACAACCCTTTTAGCTTGAACCCGCTACCTAATTCGAAGCCCAATTTTATATGTACGCATTAATTTCCTATATGTTTAATATCGTTTTTAAGGTCCTTTCTGATTCCAGGAAGATTTGGGGAATTAAAGACTGGCCCAAGGTTTTAATGTTCGACAAATTTTGGGCTTCAGCGTGAGCCCAGTATGATAAAACTTGGTTAAACTCATTTGCATTCTGCCAGTCTGACAATTGAGTAACCCAAACTTAGTCTGCTAATCATAAAACTTAGAGGATGAAATCATGAGTGAATTGAAACAATCGATAACTCATGCATGAACTTACCATTTTTCTTATTCATTAACATTCCAGTTGATAGGAATAACATCCAAATATATATTTTAAACTGATGCCATAATTGAACTCAACGGGACAAGTGATCAAATCATCATATCATTTATACAATTGTTTTATTAACCTATGAATTTGACTATCGTTAGTGAATAGAAAGCTAGACACAGTAATCTTATTAACACAAGCAAACTACTTATTTGTATTATTCCAAGCTAACGGTTTCTGAACCAACACTCAAACGATTTGAGGCTCCAAAGCTGAATTACTGTATTCATTATTGGACGAAGGCTATTTCCTGTTAAAACAAATCATTTCACCTTGTTTGATATAATTATTGATATACAGACTCGAAATTGTTTCTGTTTCAAATAGCCTTTGAGTTTCAGCAGGTGAACTATACTATAACAAAATTAGACTATAATAAACAAATGAATTATTTTCAGTCCCTCAGTCCGAGTTTTATTAAAAACTTTATCTAGTAAAGCATGAGCTAGGCTACGATTAAACACAGAAAACAGGATCAACAAAAGGATAGTTTTATTCCATGTCTCAGCACTCGGAATTACAACAGAGGTTCAAATATGTACCTGACAATGAAATTTGATGAAGTAAAAGAGCAAGTCAGCAAAAATATCAACAGCAGATCACAGCAGAATAAAAATGCAATTCGAAAGAGTTTAACAGCTCAGAGATATTTTAAAAGCCAGCAAACTCAATAGATCAACCCTCAACAGTGTCAAACAGACCAAAGTGAGCACACTACACCATCACAATTAGTAGATAACCAGCAATCTATTTGAACTGATCCAAATTCACTCGAAAAAAGACCAGCCAATAGCTTCTGGAATTTTTTAGAATTTAGAAGAATGAATTTTAACAACTAGAAATCAAAATTAACTTGAATCCTCCAATGTAACAGTGATATTTTGGTTTTTTGCTGTTGATTTTCTAATGTTTTTGGATTTTAGAAGGTTTAAAATTCAAATTGAAATCTGAAATTGGAAGAGGAGTTTTGGGGGAAATTTTGGAGGCTAAAAACTTGTTTTAGAAGGCATTGGGGCTGCTTTATATAGGCAAAGGTGGGGCAGCCCTCAGATTTTCAGTTTGCATTATTAGGCCCTCTTTTATTTCTTTTTAACCCTCTATTTTTCTGACTTGTACTACATGTTACTACACCTATTTTATTGAAATCTACATTAATGCCCATTCTAGAAGATTCTATACCCACTACAATTCCTTTACTACCCCTACCTCATCCTGAAATTTACTATTTCTAATAAACCTACCCTTTTCCTATGCCCAAACTACCCATGAGGTTTCCTGAAATTGCTACCAGACCTACCCTTAACCCCTGCATTTATTATCCTGTGATTTTGGTTTCAATTTACCCAAATGCCATTATCAGTTATAACCAATCCTAATTAATACTACCTCTTAGACAGAATTATGAACTGAATTCGAATCAAATTCTAAGAAACAAAGCAACAAAAATATAAGAACAAACATAGGCTTACATCACCAGAATGCTTCAAACATTTTACTGAAACAATGCTCACGAAACAGTACTCAACGATTATTAATTTCGAATAACCCTAAGTCTATACTATTAAACAATTTGCACACAACATCCTGGAACTTATGAAACATATAAAAGTAATAAAGAAAAACAGAGAGATGAGAATGAAGTGACAAAACAGAAGAAGGAAGAAAAAATGATAGTGACAATACGAACAGAGTCGAAAGAAGAGGGGAAATACCTAGTCGACCAGACTTAAACCAACAAATCAAATAGGCGATGAAACTTGACCAGTTGACGGCGTAGACGATTATTTGACGACCTCCAACGAGATTCCATGGAAGAGGAAGACAGATTTGTAAAGGGGGCATCGAGACAGTACGTGGGTGTGAGTTTGGTGGCGTTCTATGGTGGCGCCGCCACACCAAGGCGGTGGAAAAAAGGGCGGCGGTCTCTAGGGTTTTGAGATTTTGGAGGCTTGCAGTGGGATTTGATGGAAAAGCTTCACATATTCATGATGAGGGAGGAAGACGGATGCTGTGGCAAGATTTTGGTGGGGTTTGGACATCAGGCGCCGCCGCACGGTGGCTTCTGGTGGGGGCTGTGGTAATAGAGGCGGAACAATGTACGATGAAAAAGGAGTATGTTTTTTTAGGTTTAATTATTTCCAACAATTATATCTAATGTTAAGGAATGAACTGAGCCGTTGGATCAGGGGGAATTAATGGTCGAGATCAGACGACGCCAAACGACATCGTTTTGGCCTGGTTTCTAAGCTGGACCGGGTTTGGTGATCATTTGGGCCTAGAAATGGTGCTGGGTGCATTTGGTCTTCGTTTGGGCCTTAGAAAACGATGGCCCAAACCAATTTCATTCTTTTTACTTGATTTTATTCACTTGTTTTCTTTTTGCTTTGTTTTTATTTTTTGTATTTTTGTATTTTTATTTTGCATTTTCTAAAAAATGTAAAAATTAAGATAAAAATCTAATTACACCATTTAACCCCTAAAATGATTTAAAATCATATTTAAAGATGCAATAATTATCAATTAAAATAGCCTAAGAACTATTTTTTTGTGATTTTCTTTAAATTGTTCTAAAATGAATTACTACCTACTTAATACCAAAATGTGAAATTAAATTCCTAATGCAAATGCATATTTTTTTGTATTTTTTTAATATGAATTATTATGCAACCAATTAACACAAAAATGCAATAAAATTCATAAAAATTGTAAAATCATTTTATTTGAAACTTTTAGAATAATTTACTTAGGGCAAAAATCACGTGCTCACAGTGAGCATTCTGAAGTATTTACAGATCACAAAAGCCTCCAGTACATTTTCAAGCAAAAAGAACTAAATTTGAGACAGAGAAGGTGGCTCGAGCTATTGAAAGATTATGACATCAATATCTTTTATCACCCGGTCAAAGCTAATGTGGTAGCGGATGCACTTAGTAGGAAGTTAATGGGTGTCTTGGCCCATCTTGCAGTACAAAGGTGACATTTAAGTCGAGAAATTCAAAAACTAGCAAATGATGGAATTAGATTGTATGAGACCGAAGAAGGAGATATAACTGCTTATGCCATAGCGCAATCCTCCCTTGTTGGGCATGTTAAGGCTAAGCAAGACAAAGATCCGTATTTAGTGAAATTAAATGAAGGAGTCAGAAGCAAAGAAATCACTACTTACACTCTAGGAAATGATGAAGTTTTGAAGTTGAATGATCGGTTATGTGTGCCTAATGTAGACGGTCTTAGGAAGGCCATAATGGAGGAAGCTCACAGTTCGAGGTACTTTATCCACCCAGGTGCAACCAAAATGTATTTAGATTTGAAAGAATTGTATTTGTGGGAAGGCATGAAGAAATAAGTAGCAGATCATGTGGCTAAATGTTTAAATTGCCAGCAAGTCAAAGCCGAGCATCAGAGGCCTGGTGGTCTAGCTCAAGACATAGAGATACCACAGTGGAAGTGGGAGATGATTAATATGGATTTCGTAGTAGGTCTACCTCCCACATACCGTAAGCATGATTCAATTTGGTTTATTGTGGACCGACTGACAAAGTCCGCGCATTTCCTACCAGTAAAGACGACAAATTCCGTAAAGCAATATGCGCAGTTGTACATCGAAGAAATAGTCCGATTGCATGGTACTCCAGTTTCAATCATATCTGACAGAGGCCCTCAGTTCACGACGCATTTTTGGCAGGCATTTCAGAAAAGATTAGGTACCAAGGTCAATTTAAGCATCGCTTTTCATCCACAGACCGATGGCCAGGCAGAAAGGACCATTCAGACTATCGAAGATATGCTGCGTGCATGTGTTATAGCTTTTGGAGGTAATTGGGATGATCACTTGCCGCTTATAGAATTTGCTTACAATAACAGCTATCAGGACATCATTGGTATGGCTCCTTATAAAGCGTTGTATGGGAGGATATGTGGGTCTCCTGTGGGTCGGTTTGAACCAGCAGAGGTGTCGTTGATTGGTCCAGAGTTTGTTTGTGAGGCCTTGGAGAAAGTTTAACTAATTAGAGAAAGACTTAAAGCGGCTCAGAGTCGTCAAAAGTCTTATTCTGACAAGAGGCATAGTGAGCTAGAGTTCATGGTTGGTGATAAGGTGTTTTTGAAAGTTTCACTAATGAAAGGAGTTATGAGGTTTGGTAAGAAAGGGAAACTTAGCCCTAGATTTATCGGACCTTATAAAATTCTAGAAAAGAAAGGAAACGTGGCTTATAAGCTAGCGCTACCCGTTGAGTTGTCCTCTGTTCATCCTGTCTTTCATGTGTCTATGCTTAGAAAGTACATTCATGATGAGTCGCATATAATACCTGCCGATACTATAGAAATTAAAGAAGGCTTGACTTATGAAGAGGTACCTATAGAAATTCTCGATACGCAAGTAAGGAAATTGAGAACAAAAGATATAACATCGGTAAAAGTTTTGTGGAGTAATCATGATTCAAAAGAGGCTGCGTGGGAGGTCGAGGAAGATATGAGAAAGGAATATCCATATTTATTTGAGGAAAAAGGTATGTGAACCTAAGTTTGGTTTTACATTTATATTCCATTTATTAAATACAAGTTAGCAAGTGTTTCTATCCTTCCTAGATTATACTTAGTTGTTGTAGTAATTTAGTTTATGCCGTAGTATATTTAATTCATTAAAGTGATTTAATTGTGCTAGAGTTGTTGTGCTTTAGATTCTTGTTAGTAATTGTGGTACCTCCTTGTCGGAGTGTGAGTCATTAATTTATGAGCTGCGTATGGTGCCTATGAATGACCTGTTATGGTATATTTGGTTGTTGTTGATGTAATTGTGGTATTTGTGACATGGATAGTTTTTTTGGATAGTCCAGTTTACAAGGGAAACTCTGCCGAAATTTTTGAAAATTTAGGGAGTTAGCCAAAATTTTGAGTCCCTTGAAAGAATGAGTAGTGCTAAGAAAACTTAAGAGGTTCAAGGACTTAAGGGATGATTGTTAGCTTAAGAATAAGACCCTAGCAACCTTCGAGGACGAATGTTTTTAAGGAGGGCAGATTGTAACACTCCTCAAAGTTATAAAAGTTTTGAGACACGCTAATTATTAAACTAAATTATTGCTATTTTTATCTTGCCTATATATATATATATTATTAATTATTAAAAGTGGGTATCATTAATTATTAATTAAGTTAAGAAAGGGAAAATGGGCCTAAAAGCCCTGAAATGGCTATTTGGAGACAAAAAGCTCCAAGCCTTAAAAGAAACACAACTTACGTTCCGATTCACCAAAAAGGGCGAAAGGCTTTTGCCTTAGATGAAAAGCAGAGCAGTAAGAAATAGAGGCTTCTTATCACGCAGGTAACGGAAAATCTAGGATTCTTTATAAATCACTAATTCTCGAAATCAGGTATATAAAATTCTATTTTCAATTATCCTAAAGTAGTAATAGGTAAGAATTGAATAGCTAATGCCCTTCTTTCTCTATATCAACAATAAATTTTATATTTAGGTGTAGTACTTTAAAATTAATTAAAATGTACTGGTTGTTGTAGAATCGATTGTTTGACTGGTGTCAATTGGACTGGGACTATGTATTGGCTTGAGAAGTTTTGAGGTGATTTGATATAACCCTTTACTAAAGTGGTTTAACTCACAAAAGCACACATACAAGGTGTTTGATGAATTGCTTAAAAGAATTTATATTTATTTAATTAGAGCGAGTGAGTACCCATTAACTTAGAATTGTTCTAGCAAAAGTTTAGATGATCTATTATGATATATGTGCTTAAATTTTCAGATTTTTTTTGTGTTATTCTCATATGCTATTTTCATGTTGAAAATTTATGAAGAAGAAATAATCTTTAGAAATATTTTTATATGTTTATTTCATTCTTATTTTCAGATTTTTGTGTTATTTATGGTATTTTTATGTTGAAAATTTATGAAGAAGAAAGAATCTTTAGAAATATTTTTATATATTTATTTCATTCTTATTTTCAGATTTTTGTGTTATTCTTATATGCTATTTTTATGTTGAAAATTTATGAAGAAGAAAGAATCTTTAAAAATATTTTTATATGTTTATTTCATTCTTATGCCATGTTTTACGTTTAAGGACACCTATATGAGCATGTACATGATGTTCTATAAAGAAAAGATTTAGACTTGAAAAGTCACAAGAAGAAGTTTTAGAAAGAAAAGATTTTTGGGAGTATCCTTTATTCTGAGAAGGGGTCATCGTCCAGGCCGAGGGTCCTGACCAAGGCGTTGACTTCTTGAAACTACTTGTGCCAAAGTAGGGAGCACACGAGCCGAGGGTCTCATTGCTGAGAAATTACTTAGCCATGCTAAGGTATGATACATGAGCGCTGAGAACCATGAAGCGAGTGGCACTTCGTGGATTGGGCTTATTTGATCAGGTTGGGATCGAACCTGTGCTGATCACACGGTGAGTGAGACAGAATTAAGTCAAGATAGTTGGAACTCCCAAAGTATAAAGCAAAATATTTTTTTTAAGAGAAAGAAAGTAATTTCCTTGAGAATATTCATAAACTGCTATTATGCAATTATTTAGAATTATTCTTATAAGTTTTATGTTTTACATGCATTTAGAACCTTTGCGCATAATGTATATGTTATTAACGTTTCGCCCCTGTTGTTGAAACTCACTGAGTACAATGGATGGTACTGACATTCTCTTTTGGGAACCTACGTTGGTCTGCGGTACAATGTAGGAACCGAATTTGCAGGCAAGCAGGCTACGAGTTAGGACTTCTTTCTCTTCCAGTGCTATTGGTGAGCTTTGCTTTTGTTTGTGGAGTATTTCTTAGAGTCGTCTTTATTTAGTTATTTCTTTGTTACTTAGAGAACTGAGCAGGAAATCTCATGTCCTGAGCAGTGCATCCGTTTATCAGTAGAGGCTTCATAGACATAGTCGTTGGGTTAAGATTTAGATATTTTTTTTATAATAATTTAGCAGTATTTCATTGGTTACTATGAATAAATTTTTGGATTTGATTTATTTAAATGCTTAAATTAAACAAAATTATTTGGTTAGAGTATTGCCTTGTTGCATATAAAGTTTGAAGTTATAATAAATTTGATAAGCAGAGATGGTTCGCTCGGTCATGTTTAGTGGTCGAGTGCCGGTCCCGGCTTGTTCAGAAAATGGGTCGTGACAATGGGTATGACTTACGATGTTCCTATGTCTGTTGGGAACTTGATAGGGAAAGTTAATTTGATGGTGTTTCCATTATAGGACTTTGAGGTGATCCTCAGAATTGACTTTCTGCGGAAACATCACTTTGTTCCAATGCCTCACTTGGACAAAGTGATGATCATGAATGAAATGGCTCCTAATTTTGTAAAGGTTGTTCATCCTTATGGGAAATAATTAACTCAACGGAAGGCTTCATTAATTTCTGCCATGATAGTCGAGAAAGGGTTGAAAAGGGGAGATGATACTTTCCTTGATGCTATGCTTGAGGTGAAGCCTGATGTAAAGGTTGAAGTGCTGGACTGCGTTGCTCAAATTTCGAGTGACTTTGCTGATGTGATGCCACAGGAGTTGCCTAAAAATCTGCCACCACGGAGGGCTATTGATCACAAGATAGAATTGATGCCGGGTTCGACGCCTCCTGCTCAACCTCCTTATCGGATGGCGCCAAAAGAGTTGGCTGAATTGCGGAAACAATTGAACTAGTTGCTTGATGTGGGACTGATTCAGAAATCAAAACCTCCAATTGGTGCACCTGTTTTATTTCAAAAGAAACAGTATGAGACACTTCAGATGTGTGTTGATTATCGAGCTTTGAACAAGGTAACTGTGAAGAACAAATACCCGGTTCCGTTGGTGCAAGACTTAATAGATAGATTGAGCAAGGCTTGCTGGTTCACGAAGATTGATTTATGGTCTGGTTATTGGCAAGTACGGATAGCTGAAGGTGATGAGTCTAAAACTACTTGTGTTACGAGGTATGACTCATATGAATTCCTTGTATTGCCGTTTGGGTTGACAAATGCCCCTGCTACTTTTTGCAACCTGATGAATGATGTGTTGTATTAGTACTTGGATGACTTTGTCATTGTCTACTTAGACAACATTTTTATCTATAGTCGGACCCTAGATGAACATAGGTCACACTTGATCAAAGTGCTATCTCGTTTGAGGGAGTACAAGTTGTATGTGAAAATGGAGAAGAGTGAATTTTCTAAATAGGAGATCAAATTTCTTGGGCACTTGGTGAGCCAAAATCGAGTGCGGATGGACCCGAACAAGGTGCAGGTCATTGTGGAGTGGCAAGCACCTAATTTGGATTGGCTAACTATTACCGAAAATTCATTGTTGGTTACTCAAAGAAAGTTGCTCCTTTGACGGATTTGTTAAAGAAGAACGTTAGGTGGGATTGGTCAGAAAAATGTAGTGCTGCATTTGATGTGTTGAAAGAAGCCATTGCCTCGGAACCTATCTTGCGGCTTGCTAATTTTCAGTTGCCCTTTGAAGTTCATACCGATGCATCCGACAAGGCTGTTGGATGCGTGCTGGTTCAAGAATGTTATCCTGTGGCATTTAAAAGCAGGAAGTTGAATGAAGCGGAGTAGAGATATTTGGCTCATGAAAAGGAGATGGTTGTTGTTATTCACTGCTCGCAAATCTAGTGTGTTTACTTGCTGGGAACAAAATTCGTCGTGAGGACGGACAATGTGGCTAATACTTTCTTCAAGATACAGAAAAAGTTGAGTCCAAAGCAAGCACGTTGGCAGGAATTTTTAGCAGAATATGATTTTGTGTGGGAGCATAAGCTGGGAAATCACAACCAGATTGCGAATGCATTGAGCCTGAAAGAGGTCTTTGCTCCTGTTTATTCCATTACACGACTTGAGTCAGATTTTCTTGATAAGATCAAGTCAATTGTTGTGAATGATCCATTGTACATGAAAATAATGAATCATGTGAAAGAAAGTACTGTGAGGAGGTACTGGATCGAGGAAGATCTTCTCCATTTAAAGGGGGGAGAATTGTTGTACCACTTGGTGATAGAATGCGTCGTGAATTACTGAAGGAGGCGCACGATACACTTTGGGCTGGTCATCCGGGCATTGAGAGGATGATGGCGCTATTATCGCGATATTATTTCTAGCCAAAGATGGAAGAAGATGTGGAAGCTTATGTGAAAAGTTATCTTGTGTGTCAGCTTGATAAAACCGAACAGAAGAAAGAAACAGGTTTGCTGCAACCTTTGCCGATTCGTGAAGAAACATGGCAATCCATTTCAATGGATTTTATCAGCGGATTCCCTAATGGGTTGTCTTCGATTATGTTAGTGGTCGACAGATTCTCAAAATATGTTGTTTTTATTGTTGCCCCAACAGAATGTCCCTCTAAAGTTTTTGCGGAGTTATTCTTCAAAAATGTGTTGAAGTATTTTGGGATGCCAGAGGATGTTATTAGTGATAGGGATACGCGGTTCACAGGCCAATTCTAGACTTACTTGTTCAATTTGCTGGGCACAAACTTGAAGTTCTCAACGGCAACCCATTCCCAAACTGATGGCCAAACCGAAAGAATCAATCATCTGTTAGAAGAGTATTTGAGACATTTTGTGACTGCGAGTCAACGGAATTGGACTGATTTGTTAGATTGTGCACAATTCTCCTACAATTTGCACAAGTCTTCAGCCATGGAGAAGAGACGATTTGAGATCGTTTTGGGAAAGCAGCCAAGGCTACCAACGAAGATGGTGCAACAGAAGACTAGTGGGAAATGTCCAGCTGCATATCGTTATGGGTTTGATAGACAAATTATGATGGATGAAGTAGCGGACAGCTTGAAAGTGGCTCAGAAACGCATGAAAAAATATGTTGATCGCAATAGGCCTCCTTTAGAGTTCAAAGTGGGAGACAAAGTGTTGTTGAAGCTTAATCCTCAAATCTGGAAAAAGATTGATAGCAGGGTAAGGCATAGAGCATTGGTATCAAGATATTATGATCCATTTGAAGTCATTGAAAAGGTGGGTAAAGTTGCTTACTGTTTGAAGCTGCCGGAAAGAATAGAAGTACACCCAACTTTCAATGTGAGTTATTTGAGGCCTTATGTGGAAGATCTTGAAGATCCGAACATGCATAAAATTAAGAGAGCTCCTCCTAAAGTGCGTACTCAGATTGAGGATGAGATTGAAAAGATTCTGGACCACCTGGTACTTGGGATGCATAAAAAGAATAGGATGACAGAATTTTTAATTCAATGGAAAGGCAAGCCCGAGGCAGATCCAACTTGGGAGAAGAGTAATTCATTCTGGAAATTTAAAGATCAAATCGAGGACTACTTGAGTTCAGCCTCGACGAGGGCATCGAGTTCAACCAGTGGGGGTGGTTTGTTAGCCCTTAATAATGAGACTTGACGAATGTCGGGCAGAATTCGTGTCAAGGGCTTGTACGTTGCCCCTTGACATGGGTTTGTGGAAGTGTTGACAAGCAATGAGCAAAGCAGGGTGTGTGTATCTAAGTTGGTGATGAACTTAGACAAGCCAGCTAGGCAAGATGCCTTGAGTGTTGGCAATGCAGCCTTGGTTCGTGGGCATCGGCAATGGCAACGAAGGCATGCGCGGATCAGTGGGACGACTAAGTTCGTGGCAAGACGTGGTCATGAGCTATGGGCGAGGCATGGTCCAAAACAAGGCAAGGCAGAAGACTAAGTATGGGCAAAACCTGAAAAACAAGTGTGCAAGGCATGTGACGGAAGAGGTGTGCTATGCATGTGCTTTGGAAGTTAAAGGTATGTGCAAAACACATGTGCGGTTGTCCTTGTGAATAGCCCAGCAATTGACAAATTTCTTCTGTAACTTTGGCTTTTATATCTCCACAATATATAACACTTTTAGCTAAATTAGCTTGTAGTCCAGAAGCAGTTGAGAATGTCAGAATGCAATTCTGAAGTCTCCTTACTGACTCTATATTTCCTCTTGCAAACAGTAATAGATCATCAGCATAGCTCAAGTAAATGAAATGTAGTTTTCCACATCTAGGATGATATTTGAATCCTTTGTCATGTTTCAATTCATTGCATAGTCTGCAATAAAGATGGTCACAAAACAAAAAATAAAATGAGAAAAAAAAACACACCTATTTAATGTACTCTATTGAAGATGGTAAGAGTCACTGACGTTTGTCACATGACATTTTATCTTATGAAAGTAATTTGGGTCAAGAAAAATAATTGGTCTGCGCGGTATTTTAAAAGGTAAGTCACCGCCAAAGAGTTAGAGAGTTAATATAACAGGTCATATCGTAATTATCATTACATATGTAGTGTCTTAAAGCAAAGAAAAGTGCAAGCTAATGCTCATTTCTTGTCTAAGTTTAAATGTTTTAACACCAGTTTGAGGGAAAGAAATTCAATATTATGTGCAATTAATAAAAGAAAGCAGACCATGTGTGTTGACAAATGCTATAAATTTCATGGTCTTCACATTGATTTCGGAAACAATAAACAGATAAAGGTCTCCATTGCCATTTTGTACTTAAGAAGCTTATTCAAAGTCCAATTTCTCAATCTCATATTCCCACCAAATATCAGCCTCTTGACTGACTTACCACAAGTCTCTTTCTGAACCCATTTACAGTCGTTTAATTTGCCTACTTAGTTAGATGGGTTCCCACTAGTGACAATGCCAGATTTTCCAATAAGGGGAAAAAATATAAAGAAGTGAACACGCAAAAATGCCAAGGAAAACTAATATATAGTATATATTTATAAATTACCTAGCTACATAATTAATTTTCTGGTGAAGAAATATCAATTGACACCCTGAATACATATGGTTCTGCCTTCTTACCGTCCAACTTGAAAAGGGTGGCATGTCACTTCTTCGTACACAATTTACTAGTACTTAACCATGATTTATTAATGTTTATATACATCTTAATTTATTAGATAACCATAGTAAAGTAGTAATGTGATTTGTTGTAATAACGGTGTAGGGAAGTTCCCACACACACATATATGATCTAAGAGATTTTCTGATGACAAACAAGATTCTTCATTTCCACAAGTCTGGAAATGAACCAGATGCTCTAAAAACTCTCATTTCTTGATTGTTAAAACGTATACGGTCAAAATTGAATTCGTCTATGACATGGTAGATCAGGGTCAGAACATAAGGGATGAAGATCGACCCCAAGTCCCATGGGAACCCGAGGTCAGAATGCCTGTCTTCGAGAACATTGAGTCTGTGATCCTGGAATCGACCCTAACCCCAAAAGAGCTCAAAGTAGCATTGCTAGCATAACCTACAGAAGACCTAAATATTCGTGACCGGTCGGATATTACAGCGGATATCTCGGCACGTATCAATAAGGAACGGGCAATCAGCAAATCAAGATATATTTATCTTTTATCGAATTGTATCTAAATTAGGACTCTCCCACTATATAAAGGGGTATGCTAATTCGTTTAACACATGGTAACAAGCATTCAAAAGCAATACACTGTTATTTTTTCTCTTTAAGCTCTTATTCCATTATATCTTGATACTGATCGAAGGAGATCCGGTTCGACGGTGCTTCACCTCCCAAGACAGAAACTATCCCATTTGTGTGGTTTGAATTTACTTTATCATTGTTTATTCTAATTGCAATTTAATTTATTACTTTGTGTCAAGTTAATCCACATATCCTTAAAATCACTTACAAATTCAATTGTTATCCTATTTTAAGGGTAAACAATTATATTTTCTGAACTTCTTAGGCAAGTTTTTGAGAAATTTCTTCTCTCTTACACCAAGTGTTACTTATGGAGAAGCTTACTTGTAAATACGGGCTTAATTATTATTTTTAACCAACTAATTACTACTATCAGATATTAACCCTCTTCTGCAGGCACCACCAGACCAACTTGTAGTAGGGACTGTACACTGCGATACTTATAGTTAGGGGTGTACAAAGAAAACCGATAAACCGCACCAAACCGCTAATCCGAGTCAAACGGGAAAAAAACGTGACGACCCGACCCGTCGTCTCATGAGAACCGCCCCGTTTCCCCCATTTTATGCTTTTTCATGTTTCATTATCATTAATTGGTGTGTTATAGTTGATTTGGATTGGTTTCGGTAGAAAATGAGACACTTAGTCTCTTAAAGGAAGGCTTGGTTTAGAAAAGTCAACCGGAGGTTGACTTATGAGTTATAATGCTCGGATGCGATTTTTGGTGATTCGGCTAGCTTCGGGGGTTGGTTTGTGACTTAGAAGTGTGATCGGAAGTGATTTTGGAGTCCGGTGTAGAATTAGGCTTGAATTGGCGAAGTTAGTATTTTGGTAATTTCCGGTTGATAGGTGAGATTTTGATCCGAGGATCGGAATGACATTCTGAGAGTTGCAGTAGCTTCGTTAGGTGATTTGGGATATGTGTGCAAAATTTCAGATGATTCGGAGGTGGTTTGGTTGGGTTTTTGATCGAATGCGAGTTTTGGAAGAATTTGAAGAACTCAGGCTTGGATTTGATGTAATTTGATGGTTTTAGTGTTAATCGTGGCGTGTTGATGATTGGAGCAAGTTTGGATGATGTTTTGGAATGGGTTGGCACTTTTAGTTGAGGTCCCAGGGGCCTCGGGGTGATTTCGGTTGGCCAACGGGGTGAATTTTGGACTTGTGTGACTGCTGAAGAGTTCTAGTATCTGGTGTTTTCGCTTCTGCGGAAATGGACCGTAGAAGCGGTTCCGCAGAAGTGAAGGGGGAACCGCAGAAGCGAAAAGTGGAGTCTGGGGTAGTTCCGCAGAAGCGGTCTCGCTTATGCGAGTAATGGACCGCAGAAGTGGTTGTGGGCGAAATGAGAGGAACAACAGAAGCAGAAGAAAATCCGTGGAAGCGACATTTTTATCATGGAAGCGGAAATAGGCCTAGGCAGAAGGGTTTTAAAATAACATTTCATCCGCGAGCTAAGGGTATTTTCCTCCATTGTTGAACATCTTGGGAGCTTATTGGGAGCAATTGAAGAGGGTTTCGACTGGGATTGACTGGAGGTAAGTTTTATGAGTTAAAAACATGTTTATTATGTTAAATTAACCTAGAAATTCATGGAAATTAAGCCTAAAATTGATGAACTAGGGCTTGAGTTTTTGATATTTCAAATTGGGATTTGATGGGTCATTTATGCTCGGATTTGAGAGTTCTTAGTATGTATGAACTCGTGGCGAGATAAGAAATCCATTGATGTTAAATTTTCTGATTTTCGAGAAGTGGGCCCATTGCTAAATTCAAGATTTTTGCTATTTTTTGATTGTTTTCGATTGGATATTGTCTCATTGGCATATTGTAATGTACTCGCTCTGATGTTGGATAGATTCAATGCGCGAGGAGGCCGATTTGAGGGGCAAAGGCATCGCGAGCTAGAGATTTTATTAGTTCGAGGTGAGTAATGATAGTAAATGATATCCTGAGGGTTTGAAACCCCGGGTTTGCACACCGTAGTGCTATATTGAGGTGACTTGCACGCCAGATAGCGAACGTGGGGTAGAGCACCGTTGGGGATTGTGAATTGGTGCGTCCCGGTTGTTGATTTTACCGCGTATTTGATTAAAACTTATTTGATATTATCATGATTTGGGTTGATTGCCATATTTGGGCTTCGTGCCAATTATTTGAACCCTTCGAGGATTTTTATCACTCTTTCCTCACTATTCGATATACTACTTGAACTCAGTCCTGTTGATTATACTATTTTTGCAAACTCAGCCGTTTTAATTGATTTTTGAGACTTTACTGATATTTCACCGTTGTTTGGGCTGAGAACTATTATTTTATTGATGCCCGAGGGGCTTATGATATTTTTTGGACTGATTGAGGCTTTCAGGCCTTGAGCGTGAGGTGAGGAGGCTTTCAGGCCTCGAGTGATATGTGAGGAGGCTTTCAGGCCTAGAGTGATATGTGAGGAGGATTTCAGGCCTCGAGTGCAATGTAAGATGACTTTCAGGCCTTCTTTATATGCCATGAGGTGGCTTGATATTGCGCTTGGGCCGTAAGGGGCCCCTCCCGGAGTCTGTACACCCCCAGTGAGCGTGAGTACCCATGTGATGTGATACTGAGGCCGAGGGGCTGATACTGTTTGAGTGATATGATACTGAGCCCGAGGGGCTGATACTATTCTGAGCGATTGATATTGAGCCCGAGGGGCTGGTACTATTTGAGATGTGCCCGAGGGGCGAACTTTTATGTGCTCATCTTGCATATTTATTTGCCTTTACCTGTTTTACTGTGGTATTTGTGCCCGCAGGGCGGATTTTCTATGCTTATCAGCACTAACCATTTTGAAATCATTTTCGTAGTTATTGAAAATATCATTTTCAAAAGAGATTTGAACTGAGCCAAGGTATTTCTAAAGATTTCACAGATTTCACTGTTTTCTCAGAAAATTGTACCCGGCTTCTATACAGCATGTTGATTGCTTTACGTGATTTCTTGCTGCTCAGTTATTATTTACTTATATTACTCACTGAGTTGGAGTACTCACTTTACTCCCTGCACCTCGCGTGCAGATGCAGGTATTTGTTCACCCGGTAGCGAGTTTTGAGCTGGTTGAAGATTGTGCTATCATAGTTGAGCAAGGTGACCGCCAACGTTTGTGGCACCAGATTTCTTCCTTTGATTCTAAATTCTATTCTGTATATTAATGTCCTTGTAGTTGTATTTAGACTCCTCTAGATGCTCGTGACTTGTGACACCTCGATTTGGGCTGTGTTTGGTTGTACTTCCGCTAAGTAATATCATGGAATAATCTTTAAAGTTGTTTATTCATGTTATCTATTTTTAAAAAAGACAAATCGGGTTGGTTGGCTAGCCTTGTCTCACGAGAGGCGTCATCACGACCGGGGCGGGGTTTGGGTCGTGACAAGTTGGTATCAGAGCCTGGTTACTAGGTCTTGCGAGTCATGAGCGGGTTTAGTAGAGTCTCGCAGATCGGTACAGAGACGTCTGTATTTATCCTCGAGAGGCTGCAGAACCGTTAGGAAAACTTCACATTTTTGAATTCTTATCGTGCATCCTTGATTCATCTTGAAAAGAAACTTTTGAAATTCCTTCCATGCATTTGTGTGCGCGCATGAGCGCTCAGTATCGGATGTGCCTTGATGGCTTGTGATTCCCTGATCAAGGGGCAAGATGTGATCTCTGTGAGTTTGATGTTGGGCCAGTCTGGAGGACTTGGGGCTGGATCCTTGCCTATGGCTTGAGCACCAAGGTGCTAATAGTGGGAGCAAGTGTTTTGAACTTATATGTTTGGTATTATCCATATAGGCGGACTGGCGGTTGGATATCCATGTGATGAGTATGTTAGTACTGTGGGATTTATCTATATGACTTGGTAGTGACGAAGAAGTCTGCTGGGTAATAGATGAACTATTAAGTGTTCGATTCCTATTGTGATTTGATGTGTAGCCCGAGTTATGGGCACGTGAAGAATCGTTTTGTGTCTCTTAGTTAGGGGGTGAAGTGCATTTCATGTGGCAGTATGAGTTCAGGCTCAGGCAGACTGAATTACTGTGTAATATGTATGACGGTGGAAGGTACATAGAAATGTTAAATTAAGGCGAAGTAGGTGGGTTATCTCCTGTGGAGTGTTCTTAAGTGGTATGATCCTTATGTGTATGTTAGAAGGTCTCATGTGTAATTGAAGGGTACGTGTTGAAATTTGAAATTTCGGGTCGTTTAAAAGAGTGGATTCAACTGATGCGGGGATAAATGCGAGATTTTCAGAAGATTACAGCACTGGATGATCTGTGTTTTCACAAACTTGTAAATGATTTGAGTTTAATCTTACTATGGTATTGTGGCATCATTAGAGTAAAAGTGTTATGGGTTATTGCGTGTGTCCTGATATATGGCTTCGAGCCAAGTTAGGAAGGTTGTTGTTGATTAGCTGATTGCACGGTTATGTGCTATGTTGGTTCCTATTTGAGGCATGCTGGCGAATCAGTTCTGGCCGCAGAAATTGAGTCGAGGATGGCACGAGTGAAGCAAAATTGTGACAGAGGTCATATTATGCTTTATAGAGTATGAGAATCACGGAATGTCTAGAGTGTTATTGGCAAAGGATGCTCGGCGTATAGAGTAGGAAGTCGCATGGTTGTATTGGGATGAAGATATCATTTTGCGGTATCAGAGTGCTAATGAGGCACGGGTGGTTCTGTCCGTCAGGTCAGGTGATTTGCAGTTTGAATAAGAGAGAATGACTTTCGAAAATGGTTCTAATGTGTTCAAGATTCTACATAAACAATCAGGTATCTCAAGGTTGGGTATGTGGTTAGAGACTGTGTTTTCATTAGAAAGAGGTCAAGACTTGTGGCATTTTTATGATTTATTTATGGAATCCTATGTACCGGTATCTGGAAATTTAAGGTAACGGATTCAGAATTCGCAGGAAGTTCTTCAGAGAAAAGTATTCTGGGATATGGTGTATCTGGGAATATTTGAGAGAGTATTCAGTGGCTCATGGGTCTTAGACAGTGTGGTCTTATGCTTGGGTCTCGTGTGGCAAGCCTGGGTTGAGGCATTGTGGTGCTACAACAAAAGGGAATATCAAGTGGATGATGAATCAGGAGGGAAATTAGATAGATGGAATAGCTTGATAGTAGACCGAATCGGCATGGTAAGGATATGATTAATTTCTTTGTATGTGTTCGAGGTAATGAGCCCTTACATGTATTTTGAAGCAAAGCTCTTGAGTTCTGACAGCTTGCTTAGCTTGGTTTGGATAGGAGGATTCAGTCCTGGCAGTTTAGCTTGTGCAAATAGAATTGGGAGAGGGTTCTTGTTAGGTTTTACTGTGGTTTGGAGATGTATATTTTCTATGGGCATGTGGAGCATGGGATGTTTAGTGATTTTCTTCCAAATGGGATCAGTGGAAGTTCTTGGCCAGATGAGTTACAGTTCAGTTCTGAAAAGAAGTTCATAAAATTCTTAGGCAATGGGTAGCCTCAGGTAATCAAGGAAATGGTACTGCTAATTGGAAGTGATTTGACGAGAGTATTTGTCTCGGAAAAGGGTAATATGATTAAACTAATGATACTTTGGTAGTATTGCGTCACTTTCTTGTTGGATCAACTGGTGGTATTCGGGTTTGCTTGGCGACACAGGAAAATCTTAGAGTATTTGTCGTGGAATGATTGGGTACTTGAGGTGTGATGTGTAGTCATACGGTGGAATTTGGGATCAGGCATGGTGATTCGTGTGCTATATGGAGTTGCAGACTAGGAGTTCTCATGTTCAGGCTATGCAGTGGTTGTGGATTGTGTGTATTGGTACCGTGTAGCGGCTATTGGGATTTGGAGGCCCGAGTGGATAGTTCTTTGCTTGGTATGTTAGATTTTAGATATGATGTTAGGGTGTGGACTGGCTGTCTCAGTGTTGGGTTATTCTAGACTATTGCGCTATGGGCTATGCCGGAAAATGCCACGGGTTGAGTGGCGAGGTGCATCGGATTATGTTCTAGCAGAGTGGTTTGTATTCCAAAGACCAGCGGATGGCTAGGGAGGACTGTTTCTCGTAATTGGGCCTTCGTGATGGATGTCAGTGCAGAGGTTTCTGCCATTGATTCAGTTCCGATGTTGACGGACTTTTTGAATTCGTTTCTTGTGATCAGGCACGTCGCCGGGCGAAGTTGTGGATTTTGATATTGATTTATTGCCAGGCACCATATCGTACGGCTCCGGCAGGAGTTGTAGTAGTGGAATGAGCAGCTTCAGGCTCCTTGGTAATGAGTTCGTTGGCAGGATGATGTGGCTATATATTCAGCTTGAGTTGCTTTTTGGTGTTATGAGACGTTATGATTTATTGGTTATGGGCACATGTGATACGGTTCTATTGGGGATTTATAGTGAAAGTCGAGCGGGAAGAGTAATTGGGTGTTGCTCGGTAAATGGAGTGTTGGTGATGACCTATTGGGTTGCGTGTCGTATATTATCTATTTCACCGTGGGTGTAATGAATTGCTTGGGTTCCAGACATTAAATTGTGCGTGGCTGTCGATTTTGAGCATAGTGACTTGAGGTGTTTCATGTGTAACCGTGTTTGGATAGGATCGCGCATTGTGGCGAGGCCACGTGGAGATATGACCTTTTGGGGTAGATTCAGGTGTTCTATTTCTGTGATGTGAGACGGGGTCTCAGCCTTGTGTGGTGATGGTATTGATGAGCTTGAGGTACTACTCTTTCATTTGAGTCATTTTTCATGATTTGAGTATATTCAGATCGTTTCTTATTGGTGCGCGTATTATGCAAGTTGTGGCTTAGGCCTGTATTGAGGTGTCATATCACCAGAGTGGTGTGTTGGATTCGAGGTGATCGTTGGGGTCATTAATGAATACGAATAGATTTGATTTTAGCTTGTTGGAAGGATAATATCGAGGTTCGGCTCGGAATCTGTTGTGGTATTAGTCAAAAGGGAAGCGGCTTCATGAATGGTTGATCTGAGAAATGGTTACGGTTTATTATGTGTTTCATTTATCGTTGGCAGTATATAAAAGTGTTGGAATAAGACCTTAGTTGATAAGAGGTTTTCTATCGGTATTCGGGTGTTATGGGCAACTGTTGTGAATAGAAGTTATCGTTTCGAGTGTTTGGGTTATGTAGGATATCATGTGATTGCACCTGAGGTTGCAGGTATGGGTTATTACAGCTGGTTCGGGCTTATTTTGAGTATAGATGTGAGGTTCTGATCTTGTGTCTGATTTCGGAAAATGCAACGTGGTTATATGGTTTATGGACTAGATGGATTGTGAAATTTCAGCTATGTTGTGTTATCAGACCTATATGAGATAGGGTGACGTGGGATCATCCCCGGGTATATGCTTGGTAAGTTTATTCAGCTATTGGTTGGCTTCTAGCGCAACTCTGGGTACGCTCGAGGGCGAGCATTTGTTTAAGTTGTGGAGGATGTGACGACCCGACCCGTCGTCTCATGAGAACCGCCCCATTTCCCCTATTTTATGCTTCTTCATGTTTCATTATCAGTAATTGGTGTGTTAGAGTTGATTTGGATTGGTTTCGGTAGAAAATGAGACACTTAGTCTTTTTAAGGAAGGCTTGGTTCGGAAAGGTCAACCAGAGGTTGACTTATGAGTTTTAATCCTCTCATCCGATTTCTGGTGATTCGGTTAGCTTCGGGGGTTGGTTTGTGATTTAGGATGTGATCAGAAGTAATTTTGGAGGTCCGGTGTAGAATTAGGCTTGAATTAGCGAAGTTAGCATTTTGGTGATTTCCGGTTGATAGGTGAGATTTTGATCCGAGGGTCGGAATGAAATTTCGAGAGTTGTAGTAGCTTCGTTAGGTGATTTGGGATGTGTGTGCAAAATTTCAGATGATTCGGAGGTGGTTTGGTTGGGTTTTTGATTGAAGGCGAGTTTCGGAAGAATTTGAAGAACTTACGCTTGAATTTGATGTAATTTGATGGTTTTAGTGTCAATCGTAGTATTTTGATGATTGGAGCAAGTTTGGATGATGTTTTTGGAATGGGTTGGCTCTTTTGGTTGAGGTCCCGGGGGCCTCGGGGTGATTTCAGATGGCCAACGGGGTGAATTTTGGACTTGTGTGACTGCTGAAGAGTTCTAGTATCTGGTGTTTTCTTTTCTGCGGAAATGGAACGCAAAAACGGTTCCGCAGAAGGGGAGGGGAACCGCAGAAGAAAAATGTGGAGTCTGGGGTAGTTCTGCAGAAGCGAACAAATGGACCGCAGAAGCGGTCTCGTTTATGCGAGTAATGGACCGCAGAAGCGGTTGTGGGCAAAATGAGAGAAAGCAGAAGCGGAAGTCGCAGAAGCGACATTTTTATCGCGGAAGCGGAAATAGTCCTGGGCAGAAGGGTTTTAAAATAACATTTCATCCGCGAGCTAAGGGTATTTTCCTCCATTGTTGAACATCTTGGGAGCTTTTTGGGAGCAATTGAAGAGGGTTTCGACTAGGATTGACTGGAGGTAAGTTTTATGAGTTAAAAACATGTTTATTATGTGAAATAAACCTAGAAATTCATGGAAATTAAGCCTAAAATTGCTGAACTAGGGCTTGAGTTTTTGATATTTCAAATTGGGATTTGATGGATCATTTAAGCTCGGATTTGAGAGTCCTTAGTATGTATGAACTCGTGGCGAGATAAGGAATCCATTGATGTTAAATTTCTGATTTTCGAGAAGTGGGCTCGGGGCTCGGGTTTGCTAAATTAAAGATTTTTGTTATTTTTCGATTGTTTTCGATTGGGTATTGTCCCATTGGCATATTGTGATGTATTCGCTCTGATGTTGGATAGATTCGACGCGCGAGGAGGCCGATTTGAGGGGCAAAGGCATCTCGAGCTAGAGATTTTATCGGTTCGAGGTGAGTAATGATTGTAAATGATATCCTGAGGGTTTGAAACCCCGGATTTGCACAACGTAGTGCTATATTGAGGTGACTTGCACGCCGGAAGCAAGCGTGGGGTAGAGCACCGTTGGGGATTGTGACTTGGCCTGTCCCGGTTGTTGATTTTACCGCGTATTTACTGAAACTTATTTGATATTATCATGATTTGGGTTGATTTTCATATTTGGGTTTCGTGCCAATTATTTGAACCCTTCGGGGATTTTTATCACTTTTTCCTCACTATTCGATATACTACTTGAACTCAGTCCTGTTGATTATACTATTTTTGCAAACTCAGCCGTTTTAATTGATTTTTGAGACTTTACTGATATTTCACCGTTGT
>MU734612.1:3093-41821 GCA_026770625.1 Nicotiana glauca
CCCCTGCACTTTTATTTTGGGACTACGGGACGGTATCCCGGGAGATCTCCCTGCACTTTTATTTTGGGACTACGAGACGGTATCCTGGGAGATCCCCCTGCACTTTTATTTTTGGATTACAGGATGGTATCCCGGAAGATTCTTTGATATTGGTATGAGATTTGGACTATGGGACGGTATCCCGGGAAGTTCCATTGGACAGTTGAGAAAAGGGCTACAGGACGATATCCTGGAAGACCCTCATCGGTATTCTTGTAATTTTGCTATATTTGCTCTGTGTTTCTGTTTTGTCTTGCAATACTATATTTCATTCATCTGTCTTATCACACCGCTGTGTTCATTAGTTTTCATCAGACTTCGATACTGTTAATATCTTGCTATTTTATTATTTCTTTCTCGGTAGGGCCCTGACCTTTCCTCGTCAATACCCAACCGAGGTTAGGCTTGGCACTTACTGAGTACCGTTGTGGTGTACTCATGCCTCTTCTGCGCATGTTTTTCATGTGCAGATCCAGGTACCTCTACGCAGGCGCATTATCAGTAGCTGTAGGGAGTATTCCGGAGACTTGAGGTATATCTGCCGCGTCCGCAGACCGGAGAGTCTCGCTCACTCTCCCTTTTAGTTAGCTAGATACTATCCTATTCTTCCTTGTTATAAACTTTCTGGATGATTAGAGCAGTGTTATGTATTATTCTTATCCTGTGTTGCCCGTGGGTTTCCGGGTCTTTGGGATTGTTCTAGAGTTTAAAGTATTAAAGTGTATGTGCCAGCCGGCAACTGTATACATTTTTCATGTTATTTAGCTTTTGAATATAAATTTCTCAAATGTTGTTACTTCCGCAATGTGTTAGGCTTACTTTGTCGTGAAGACTAGGTGCCGTCATGACGTGTTCACAATTGGTGAACTAGGCTCGTGACATTTGGATAGATATGAGCTATTCGGAGGTCAATTCAAGCAAGAACGCTCTTGTAGAATATCGGCCTAACTTTAAAAAGGACAAGTATCTTGCCTAACCTTGTGTGGGAGAATTACCCCTTAGGCTTTAAGTCTTATGTGGAAGTTATGTGATTGAAAACCATGTACGCGAGGTGACGACTACGTACTTGGTTTATATGTGCAAATTATATCGGTTAAATTCGTAGACGTCCGTATGTATCTAATTGAAAATGATTGACACTTAGTAAATCCTTGATTGTCATGCTTCATTCTTTGTTTGCCGAGATTGCATTTATATGATAATTTGGTGTGATTGTTACTTGAATTTTTATGTAAATTCCATGTGTTTGGTGATTTGACATTTCCTATAAGTAATTTTATTATGGATTTTCCATACGCCAATAATTAATTAAATAAGGTAAGAAGAGGCATTAATATAATTATAGAAAATTTTGATTAAAGAAGGTGTTGTACTATGATGAATTATTTTTCCATACGCGTTGATATTTTGAGGTTTTATATACGTTGCGTGGAGCCTTGAGCTTTTTGTTGTGAAATTAATTGATTTTGTTGTATCTTTGGAATTGATTGTGGCTTATGGGAAATTCGTGATATGAATTTTTGTATGGTATTGTTGTGATAATATTTTGTGTAAATTATTTTGTAATTTCAGTTATTATTACGTGGGTATAAGGGTGGCATTTCACTATGATTTTGTGTGTTGGAATATTGTCTAGGATGAGTGATAAGGGTGGATATGGTATGGAGCAATAAGGGAGGCTATTATACGGAGCGATAAGGGAGGCTATTATAGGAGCGATAAAGGTGGCTATAGGAGAGATAAGGGTGGCTATTATCAGGGGATGATATGTGATGATGTGGCGTTCTTTTATATATTGTCATTGTTGTTGTTGTTGTACTTGTTGTGGTGGTACATGAGGTTTCTGCCGTATGATTGTTGATATTGTGATGCACGAGGTTTATGTCGTGTGATCGTTGATATTGTGATGCACGAGGTTTCAGCCATGCGATTGTTGATATTGTGATGCATGAGGTTTCTGCCGTGTGATTGTTCATATTGTGATGCACGAGATTTCTGTCATGCGATTGTTGATATTGTGATGCACAAGTTTTCTGCCGTGCGGTATTGAAATTATGAGCCTGTGAATATTCTCGGGCGGATTATGATATAGGCACGATGCGCCGGGGAAATATGATGAATTTATTTTTGGCACGTGAGTTGTCCGTGCGGTTGTGATAGAAATATTGGCACGAGGTGCCGTGAAAATATGAAAATGGACTGAGACCCGTATTTTTTTATTTGAAATGAAGTGTCACATGGTGACTTTTATTTGAAAGAATTTTATTCGAAAGATATTTAATTGAAAGAATTATATTTGGGAGATAATTATTCGAAGGAAGTAAAAATATATTTATTGGAAAAGATTATATTCTAAGGATTATTTTTTGAAAAACTTATGGGTGAAAGATTTACATTGAAGGACTTGGTTTATTGGTTGTACTTGTATTCATTAGTTGTTGAACAATAATTATAGTGTTCTTGTTGCCTTGTTGTTTATATCACTGGTTGAATTTTGTAGTTATCACTGCCAGTTGTTTTCCAGTACTATGATATACTGCTATATTGCACAGGTTATTTCACTAGTAAGTGTCTTGACTATACCTCGTCACTACTCCACCGAGGTTAGCTTTGATACATACTGGGCACCGACTGTGGTGTGCTCATACTATACTTTTGTACATTTTTGTACAGAGCTAGGTATTGGAGATATCGGGCTCGGACAAAGTTAGTCTGTTGATCGCAAGGATTCAAGGTAGAGCTGCTTGGTCATCGCAGTTCCTTGGGGTCTTTCTATTTTATTTTACTATCAACTCTTATTCAACAGTATTGTATATTCGATCCTTGAGATCATTGCATGTATTTACTTAGAGTTCGTGACTCAGTATTAGCAGTCTTGGGAAGTTGTTATAACTATTTCCGATGTTGGTTTCGACACTCGTTTCTATTTAAAAAAAAGACTTGAATCGTTATTAAAATCGGTTTACTTAGTCTTAGGGACTAAGTGTCATCACGACGCCTGTGGTGGGATTTTGGGTCATGACAAGTTGGTATCAGAGCTCCAGGTTCATAGGTTATACGAGTCACGAACGAGTTTAGTAGAGTCTTGCGGATCAATATAGAGACATCTGTACTTATCTTCGGGAGGCTACAGACCTAGTAGGAAAATTTTCACTTCTTTCATTCCTTATTGTGCGACATTTATTCAGCTTGAAGCATATATCATATGTTCTTTTGCATCCACAAGTGTATGAAATTGCGCACTCGGTATCAATTATGTGCCAACGGTTCGTGATACTACAGAGGGGTTATAAGGGAGCCAGGATTGCTCAACCATTATTACCGCGTGTCGTCCATATCGATAATGCGGAAGTATTGAAAGATCATTTAGTTGTGTACATGAGATGCTACAGGTTCTAACATCTAGTTGATAAGTACGATCTTAAGAAGGCTTAATTAGTTGCCTAATCAACACAATCGTGGCATGGTCACATGGTGGATGTAGATCCGAAGATAGTTGGGGTATTAGAGACAATATGGTTTATATGGAATTTCTATTTAGCGAAAGGTACATATTAGCAAGCCAAGACATTGGAGGAAGCGAGTTTAACTGTCATGAGGATGACGTGCTCCAGATAAATGGATTGAGGTGTCTTATGATGATGTCGTACGAGCGATAAAGGTTAGTATTCTAGATTATCAGAATGTGTCATAAGGCTTCGCGCCAAATGAAGGGAGTCCACTATCAACGATCAAATTGTGGGGTCATATGTCACATCATTTCTGGCCTAAGATGTATTTATATGGTATTCAAAGGTTCTTAGATACTTGTATATGAGTAAGATCTGAGATTTGTATGGGATGATGCTGGGACCTTCGATATTCCTCTATCCATAATAATTCTACATTTCAGTATCAGCAGAGACATGGAAATAATTTCAGAATACTCGTAGTGCTCCAGTTAATCAGGGCACTCACATGGGGCAGTCATCTTTTGATGCACCACTAGCATAGGATTCTTACAATGGTTATTCTAGTTATCCAGCACAGACTCAGTATGAGCACCCGAACTGCAAATGGGTTGTTATGAATGTGGTGATACTAGGAACATCATGAGAAATTGTCTCAGACTTGGGAGAAATCTATTTCATCAGAACACTCAGTCCACACACTCCATTATAGTTACTAATCTACATACACTACAAGTTAGAGATGGAGGACAAGCGGGTATATGGCACCAAAGAGGTGGAGGCCCGACCCATTGATATAATTGCGATGATGTGGCTGAGGCCACTATACCAGATGGTGTCGTTACAGGTAAAATTTCGATTGTTATAAAAAGGATATTTTTCCTTACTTTGATTTGGTTTTGATAATTGAGGCGAGTCCTCCGATTATGCTCCACTTATGGGTGAGCTTCATAATTTTGTGACCCACTTTTATGTTTATCCCTGTTGGGAGATTTTATGATGTTAGCCCGTGTATATCATTTTATTTTGTACACTATTGAGGGCTATAAGTTCAAAAATGACTTTCTATTAATCACTATAGTGGATTTGATGTGATTTCGAAATAATTGATTTCAATTTTTATGAATTATATGCCCTATTGGTATGGTGGTTCATTTTGTGTTGTGATGTTTATCGGAATTATGAGAAGAAAGAAAAGAAATAGAAAGAATTCAGTTCGCACAATGTGCAAATACTTGTGATGCAGAGTTGAGGACGAGATCCTCACAATTTTTATATGATGTGAAATATTTAAAACGGTCTACAAGTCGCGGTGGAATTTATATAAGAACGAGATCCTTGTGGTGAAAAAAATTGATATGTTTAAATTCTCCCTTTATGAAATTTAAATTTGTAATATAGTATTAACAGGGAGTCATGAATGTTAGGCTTATTTGATAATTTTTTTATGCGATTCTATGCATATTTAGCCATATTTGTGTTGTAACTATTGAATTTTGACCTCTGAGGTGAGTGCCCAGATAACATTAAATGTGAATCGTTGATTCGGGTAAATAATGATGTGGTTTTCCTGCCTCACGATTGGCTGTCAGTGTTATTAGTTTTATTGATATATACATTGTGGTGTTTTATTGGGTTGTGGATGTGTTGTTAGGAGTTTTTTGGTGTTACTGTGGCAGGTGGATAGGCCCAATTACAGGGGAGGCTCTGCCGAAATTTCTGAAAAATTTAGGAGTTAGAAAAATTTGGGACATTGAGATGTGTGATGAAAGAGAAAAGTTATGTAATGTGTTTGAGGCCGGACTCTACTTCTCATTTGAGAATGAATGATACTAAGTAGGGGAGAATGTAACATCCTGAAATTTTTTTTAAAGTACTTAAGCGCTATTAAGAATGTTGATGAGTGCATAGGCACGAGTGGCTATAGCCAGTTGAGACTAATACCGTGCATTGATGTGAAAGTCAGACTTTTTGATATTTGATTGGAGTGTAAGGAATTGACTTTAAAGCTTATAAATGTTGATAAAAGAAATAATATCAACTGAGATGGTGTTGTCGGACCCTTGCTAAATTTACGGTGACGTAGAATTGTCGACGCACCCTTTTCCTTAAGAAAACGGGTTTACGATATTTTGGGAGGACAACTCTTTTCCCTTTCGGGGTTTGGGTTAGAATTGGAGGTTGAAGAGTCGCCACCTAATGATTAAGTACATTAGGATACTAAAAGGGGTTCTTTGAGTTGGAAAACTAGAGTTCGGGTAAGGGCTAGAAATTGTCTCAAAGGGAAGGTGTTAGGCACCCTTCAAGACCCACTAGTGTGGTTCCCGGCCGTGTTATAATTGTGAATTCAATTAAAAGTAACAAATAAGCAGATAAAGGCTCAACTATGATGAATTAAAGTTTTCAAGTAAGCTAAAGTTTGAAGAAACAGGAAGGGCACGAGTTTTGGAGGAAAACAGCTTGAAAGTTCTGAAACATGCCAAAAATAAACAAATAAAGGGAAGGGGTTCTAGGTTTACAAATATTATGGATCACCCCACACAATACCCGGTAACCGTTTATACACGTGGTGTTATCGCGTGGTCATATTATCCATATCTACCATTTTCCACCTTCATTTAGGTATTAAAGGGCAGAATAGTATCGTTGCTTATTGCATGCTATTACCCGTCCCAATCCTATCAGTCCCGGAGGCATTAGGGACTACTAATCCTAAGGGGAGGTAGTTGGGCTTTTCAGAGGTTAAAAGGATAAAAATCTAAAGCGAAAAATAATACACATACGCAATTAAAGGAGAAAGAGTAGTAGTTAAAGGCTCAAACAGGTCTTCGCAATTAAAGGAACAGATTGTTTAGCATGTCTTACAAATACTAGTTAGCTCTTTAATTAGACTTAACGTAGGAAGGGTGGCTGATTTAACAAATATTTTCAGATAAGAAGTCCGAATTAGACCTGACTGCTGGTTGTAATTATTAAAGAAGCAAAGTCGATTAATCACCACAGGTTTGCCTAGATGAGGCCTAGGATTGGTATCTAATATTTCCATAAAGGCATGCTAATTTTAAAAGAAGATTACTGATTTAAGAAATAAATTTTGCAGATATTAAACGATATTTTTACTACTGATTTTAGACTTGTAAACGAGTCAGACGATTCAGATACATTTAGTTATACCTATAGGCATGCTTTCTAAGCGTGATTGATTTTAAAACATTTGTAAAAGTGCAGGAGTCCTATAAACATGGTATCTAGAGTGCGTTTGGTTATTTTAACCTATAGACTGTTTGCCTAATGAGTGTATGCGCAGAAACCTATAGACATGATTTCTAATGCAAATGATCAACTTATAAGCAGGATTTCTATATGCAACAATGAACAACTTATAGGCATGACTTCTATATGCAGTAATGAACAACTTGTGATTGCAGAAGTAAACCTGAGGCATGATAGCTATATGTAGACATAAATAAAACTTATAGGCATGATTTCTATATGCGAGTATGAATAAAATTATAGGCGTGATTTCTAGTGCAGTAGTGAACAAATTATAATTGCAAAAGTAAACCTAAGGCATGATAACTACCCCACATGCATAACATGAGAGTCCCTCCCCGATTTTACTATACACCCTGTAGTTATTACAAATTATTATAACTTTAATGAATCCAGAATAAATAAAATACATCAGAAAAATAAAAATCCAACCAATGAGAGCCTAATTTAGACTCCTAGTCTGACATATGGAATAAAACAACTTCCAAGGACCAGATTTTCCAAAGCCTTTCTCTTATCTGGGATGTGTCAAAGTTCCAAGGAGTTTCATGAACTCCAGGCAATGCTTACACCCCAAATATCGTTGTAGAATTATAGTGCAGTGTGGAAGGGTCAGCCCTCAAATGTCCAAGCTCAGAGGGAACTCAAGGTCTCAAGGCAAGGCTCATAGGAGGGGGGCAGAACTTAGAGTCTAAGAATGAGTGTAAGTGCAATAGAGGGGAATTAGGGACAGCAATGGCTGGCTGGTGGTCATGCCCAGCAATTGGGATGCTGGCACACCCCTGACTAGCCTGTCAGCTTCAGAGTTGGGAGTTAAGACCTGTTTGAAGGTCAGGTTTAGCCTTGGAAAACAATTTGGATACTTTCAGGCTAAACCTTAACTCAGCACACATAGGGGATTGGGGGGGTGTATAGGTATTTTATACTAGCACAAGGTACAAGGAAAAGGCAGGCAAAGGGGCATACCAAGCAATGGGATATGCTGGTACACCTTCCAGCCCACTACAGGGTTAGGGCGGTCAAATCTTAGGTCATAGAAAACAATCTTTGCTGCCATGCCCTAAGTCCCCACTCACAAACACATAGGGGTGATAGGGACTTATAAAGAAAAGAAACATGTAATAGCATGTAGGCACTTCAAATCAGAGGTTACACTTCACAAAGAGTAGAAAGTAGACATGGGTACAAAGACTGTAAATAAACATATTGGGGTGATGGTGAAATTAATTTTAGGATGTACCGGTTTCAAAGAAGCAAGTAAAGAGAAGCAGTAGCCTTGTAAAAGCCAAAGTGCAGACAAGAAGCAAGAATACTATAAGTTCATAGGAGAATTGTGATTGTGGTTTTAAGAGTGTATGTGATTGTTAAAAATCCGTGTGCCTTGTGTTAAGGAGCCATGTATTTATAGTATAGAAAGCAGGCAAAAATAAGGTAAGAAATAATTTTGAAAACTGATTGCAAATCGATTACACAAAAATTTCTCTTAATTAAGGGATTCAGATTCAAACAGGCATAAATAATTAAGGAAACAAATTAATCAAACTCTTTTCAAAGCAGTACAAGAGGGGTAAATACATAATAGTTATTTCAGGAAAAGGTTTTGACAGTACACGTTTGTGTAATTAAGGAAAGAGAATCAATTAACAGCCACGAATCCAGAAGTCCAAATACTTGGTGTGAATGAACCCAATCAGAAAGGTGAAGAAAAAGTTTTACTTAAGAAGAATCAGTAACAATCAATTAACCCCAAAAGGAGGATTCTGATTCAATCATAAGTTGGAAAGCCTTTTGAAAAGTTTAACACTCACATATAAGAAGAACTGTCATGCTAATCAGAAGATCCTAGTATAGACGAATTCAGAGTCATAAACAAAGAGTTTCAAATTCAGTACATAGGTTCAAAATGAGTTTGAGAGAGTCCAGGGCTCCAAATAGAACCCTAAACTCACCAAAGAGACCCCAAATCCTAGGGTTTTTGACTCGAATCGAATACAGAGAAGATAAATGACTGAGACAGGCTCAGAGGTCTCTTTCAGAGACTCATGAGAAAACAAACAGGTAAAATAGCAGGTTCGAATCAAACATAGTGCACAAGCTGATTTGGAACGTGAAGAACATGTTTCAAAGAAAGCTTGGAATTTAAACAAATTCAGAAGACAAAGAGGTAGTATAAACTTAAGGAAACAGTAGATGAAACATGTCTAGAAAACATTCAAACAGAGTCCCAAAAGAAGGTAAATAGAGAACCAAGAGTTTAGTAGAAAATACAGTTAAAGGAACAAAGGGGTACACGAACACATAAGATAAACATGTAAAAGCATGATATAGGACCCAGTAGAAGAAAGATCGGAGCACAATAGAAAAACATGCATAACAAGGCAAACATAAGAACATAGGAGAAAAACATGAGAGGTAGAAAAGAGAACATAAGAACAATATCATAGACAGATTCACACAAAGGAAATAAGACAAAGAGTCAGAGAAACATTTTGAACATTTCAGAAAGCCCTAAAGCGAAAAGAAACGACTTTGAAAGTAATTATTTGAACGAAAGTCGGGAAACCTTTTGAAAACTCAAAAAATAGGTCATGGATACACACAGATCTAAAGAGAATCGGAGAAAAACCTCGAACAGCTAGGGTTTTAGATGAACCCTTGAATGAGAAAGGCTTGGAAAGGGTCCAATCTATGTCTGATAAGGCTGGAATCGGGCTCAGGAGACTAGGACGTGCCGGATCCAGGCCGGAGATGGCCGGAAACCTTGAGTCGGCGGAGGTCTGAGTGAAGACCTTTGAGGTCTGGCCTCGAACCTTCGAGCGTCAGGCATATAGGAGCAGTGGGAGATAAGCATAAATCGTCTAAGGCCTAAGAGGCCATGGATTCCGGTGAGTCAGAGGTCGGAGAAGACGAGATGGGCTAGGGTTTCATGGAACCTTCGAGAGAGTTTGAGAGATGTGAGGACTCAAAGGCGGCTGCCTGGTCGAAACGAGTTAGGGTTGGGGGCTGTTTGTGCATTAAAAAGGAAATGGGGAATCGTGGTCGTTGATCATTTTGATCAGTGGCCTATATTTAATGGGGATCTGGGCGGATTGAATTAATTGGGTCAGGGGCGGGTATTTTAGGAATTGGGCCGGTCCAATTGAATATTGGAATTGGGTTAATTAGGGGCTGATTTTAGGCTAAAATTGAAATGGAATAGGGCTAGTATTTAAATAGCTATTTTTTCCTTTTATTTTATAAAAAATAGTAAATGATTTCTGAAAACAAATTACAGGTACTAAATTAATAAATAGTATATAAATATTAAATTAAAAATATTGGAATTAATTTTATAATTGTAAACGCAATTAAATCTTAAAATAGGCTAAAATTACAATTTAGTGCAATTTAGCTTTTAAAAATACCAAATGAATTTGAAAAATATGTAAAAATTACCCTAACTATATTTTGGTATAAATATGAGAATATAATGACCAAGTCAATAAAATGATAATTTTTTGGGAATAATTATTGATTTTATACTGTTGAAATAGGGTAATAAATTGGTTTAAAAAATCTTTTAAGGACTGAAAAAATAATAAAACACTAGGTCATGCTCATATATGCATACATATATTATTTTGAAAGTATATTTGCATAGAAAATTTGTGGGGAATAATTGGGTATCAACAGCTGCCCCTATTTACCCGGGAAGGATGGAAGAGTTGACAGGTAAAGATATGATGACCAATTTTGACCGATGGAAAAGATTTGAAAGGTTTTGACTGAGCTCTAGCTCCTGAGCTGCCTACATATCCCTGGTCATACAGGAATCAGGTCATATGTAGTTCGGGTGTCCGTCGGCGAAACATGCCGATGGAGAATTCGAAAGACAGACGCGATATTCAAGTCGGGAAGATGGTCAGCGTTTAGCTGGCTGCGGGAACTGGAGCGGAATCTCTCCTGCTGAGACGACCATTGATAGCCGGTGTACCTGCAAATGAGCAATACCAACATATATTGTGCGCAAATTTAAATGTGATGCAAGTTCCCGTTGGACCATGAATGCTGTCTTCGGATGGTTAGGATGGCGTCCTCAGACCATGTCGTCTTGGGCCATGAAGCGTATAATTATGGATTCGCAGGCTATGAAATGATGTTCTCAGTCTATAAGAATGGTGCCTCCGAACCATGATGCCTTTGAATAATGATATGCAAAAGATAAAGAAGGGGTCCTCAGGCCATGGCATAGCGTTCTCGGGCTATGAAGATGGTGCCTCTGAACAATGGTGCCTTTGGACAGTTTGGCGATCTTTCAACCCATGAAATGCAGGATTTGGTGATCTTTCAGCCGATGCAAGACGTAAATGAAGTGGCGATATTTTAGCCGTGCAAAAAAAAAGGTAAATACGAATGGCGATCTTTCAGCCGATGTAAAGTGTAAATATAAATGGTGATATGCCGCTGTAAAGTGTAAATGGTGATATTTCAGCTGATGCATGATTTTAAATAAAGTTGGCGATATTTCAGCCGATGTAAAGGTTTAAATAAGGTTGGCGATATTTCAGCCAGGCAGGGATTTAAATAAAGTTGGCGATATTTCAGCCAATGCAGGACGTAAATAAAAGGTGGCAGTATTTCAGCCATGCAGATGGAGGTAGAGCTTAACCTCAGAAGGTAGAATGGTAGCCTTATGCAATGCAGAGAAATGCAGGATAGGGACAGTGCTTAGTCCCGAAAGGCTGAAAGGTAGCCTTATGCAATGCAGAGAAATGCAAGTGGAGACATAGCTTATTCTCGGAAGGTAGAAAAGTAGCCTTATGTAATGCAGAGAAATGCAAGTGGAGACAGAGCTTAGTCTTGGAAGGCATAAAGGTAGCCTTATGCAAGGCAGCTGATAGCTGATAGCTGATAGTCGATTGCGATGTTGTGGCTGCTGGGGATGTCATGTGTGGATAGCACTTGTAAGTAAGTGATGATTCTGAGGGTTGTATTCCTGAAAAAGTATGAGTATGTAATCATATCTGATGATTTTATGTCTTAGGGTGCCTGCGTTCAAAGAAAAATTGTGAGTTTTGTAAAGGGGGGAAGGTTAGTTCGTCCTCCCGTGGACTTCGCTTGTCCTACTCGGCTTTCATTGGGAGTAGTGCCGCTAAACAAAGCAATTTTGATAGTAGCCATGCATGATTTAGTAAATAAATGTTGTAAATACATAATTGAAAATAGTTTTCTTTTAGATGAACCAATCGACTGTGACGCAGCTCAAGACATTGCAACCTTTTTTGCTCCAGAATTTTGAGGGTCCTCCTCAAAATTCTGCCCCAGTTTACCGGGTTGATGCCTATGACGGTTGCGTGTGATGAATGGTTGAGAGTTAACTTCGAAATTTTGAGGGTCCTTCTCAAAATTCTGCTCCAGTTTCCAATATCGGGGGAAATGAATTTTTTATTGAATTGTGACCAAACCCATAAGGCTGCCTACGTATCCCTTCTTAAACGGGAATCAGGTCAGGCGTAGTTCAAAATACATCATAAAGAAATCATACGATTACACATAATAACGCTTGACTGCATCTGAATTAATTGGCTTTGGCCAGACTTCTCCATCTATTTCTGCGAGTATGAGGGCTCCTCCTGTTAGAACCCGGTGAACCGTGTACGGACCTTGCCAGTTGGGAGAGAATTTCCCTTTGGCTTCATCTTGATATGGAAAGATTTTCTTCAATACCAGCTGTCCTGGTGTAAATTGTCTTAGCTTGACTCTTCTGTTGAAAGCTCTGGACATTCTGTTCCCATAAATTAGAGCTAGTTGCTCGTAGTGGCTTTTTACCCATTCTGCATCATCAAGTTATGCTTCCTGTATGATCCTTAAGGAGGGAATCTCTACTTTGGCGGGAATGACTGCCTTTGTACCATAAACCAACATGTAAGGAGTTGCCCCGGTTGATGTGCGGACTGCGGTACGGTATCCCAATAAAGCAAATGAGAGTTTTTCATGCCACTGCTTGTGCTTCTCTATCATCTTCCTTAGTGTCTTCTTAATGTTCTTATTGGCCGCTTCTACAGCTCCATTCATCTGAGGTCTGTAGGCTGTAGAATTCTTATGTTTGATTTTTGAATGTTTCACACATTGCTTTCATCAGGTCACTATTGAGATTGGAACCATTATCAGTAATGATTGCTTTGGGATGCCGAATCGGCAAATGATGTGGTTGCGGACAAAGTCTGCCACAACCTTCTTGGTTACCGCCTTATATGATGCTGCTTCGATCCACTTGGTGAAATAATCAATGGCTACTAGAATGAACCTGTGTCCGTTTGATGGGGCAGGATCGATAGATCCGATGACATCCATTCCCCAAGCGGCGAACGGCCATGGTGAGCTTGTTGCATTAAGCTCATTGGGAGGCACCTTTATCATATCTGTATGAATCTGGCAGCGATGGCACTTTCGAACATACTGGATGCAGTCTGTCTCCATAGTCATCCAAAAATAACTAGCTCGGAGTATTTTCTTGGCTAAGACAAAACCATTCATATGTGGGCCATAGGTCCCTGCATGAACCTCTTCCAACAACCTGAATGCTTCCTTTGCTTCAACACACCTCAGTAATCCCAAATCGGGAGTCCTCCTATACAGGATTCCTCTGTTGTGAAAGAAGTGATTGGATAACCTCCGCAGTGTGCGTTTCTGAGTAGCATTTGCAAATTATGAGTATTCTTCTGTCGCCAAATATTTCTTGATTTCATGAAATCGTGGTTTTCCGTCTGCTTCTTCCTCGACATGAGCACAGTAAGCTGGTTGATCCTGGATTTTTACCGGGATAGGATCAATGAAATTCTTATCTGGATGCTGAATCATGGATGATAGAGTGGCCAATGCATCGGCGAACTCATTCTGGACTCTGAGGACATGCCGGAATTCTGTCTTTGTGAACCTCTTCCTCAACTCCTATACATGATACAAATACGGGAGTATCTTGGAGTTCTTGGTTGCCCATTCTTCTCGGACCTGATGTATGAGCAAGTCTGAATCCCCGATCACTAGTAACTCTTGAACGTTCATATCAATGTCTAGCTTGAGCCCTAATATACAGGCTTCGTACTCGGCCATGTTGTTGGTGCACGGGAACCTGAGCTTGGCGGACACCGGATATTGTTGACCTGTTTCTGCTACTAGAACTGCTCCTATGCCAACTCCTTTGAAGTTTGTTGCTCCGTCGAAAAACATCCTCCAACCATCATAGGATTCTACAATATCTTCTCCTATGAAAGAGACCTCTTCGTCAGGAAAATACATCTTTAGAGGCTCGTATTCTCCATCCACGAGATTTTCGGCAAGTTGATCTGCTAGTGCCTGTCCTTTGATTGATTTTTGGGTTACGTAGACAATATCAAATTCACTCAGCATGATTTGCCATTTGGCTAGCTTGCCCGTAGGAATGTGCTTCTGGAAGATATACTTCAGCGGATCTATCCTTGATATGAGATGAGTGGTATAGGCACAGAAATAATGCCTCAACTTCTGAGCTACCCAAGTCAGAGCATAGCAGATGCGTTCTAATAGAGAATACCAGGCCTCGTATGGAGTGAACTTCTTGCTGTGGTAATAGATGGCTTGCTCCTTTCTCCTTGTTTCATCATGTTGTCCCAAAACACAACGAATGCCCCATCCAGTACTGCAAGGTAGAGCAATAGTGGTCTACCCGGTTCGGGCAGAACCAGAACTGGCAGCGTTGACAGGTATTCCTTGATTCTGTCGAAGGCTTTCTGACAGTCGTCAGTCCATTTGGTGGCGGCGTCTTTTTTCAACATCTTAAAGATTGGCTCACAAATGACAGTGGACTGAGCTATGAACCGGCTGATGTAGTTGAGTCTTCCTAAGAAGCTCATAACCTCTTTATTTTTCTTTGGCAGTGGCAATTCTTGAATGGCCTTAACCTTTGACGGATCCAGTTCTATTCCTCGTCGAACTACAATGTACCCAAGAAGTTTTCCGACAGGAACCCCGAATGTACATTTGGCGGGATTCAGTTTCAAGTTGTACCTTCTCAATTTGTTGAAGAACCTCCTCAGATCTTCCACGTGGTTAGTGGCTTTCTTGGATTTGATGATGACATCGTCTACATACACCTCGATCTCTTTGTGTATCATGTCATGGAAAATAGTAGTCATGGCCCTCATGTAGGTGGCCCCAGCATTCTTTAATCCAAACGACATTATTTTGTAACAATACATCCCCCACGGTGTAATAAAAGCCTTTTTCTCCACGTTTTCTTCGTCCATCCATATCTGATGATACCCGGCAAATCAATCAACAAATGAATACATCTCTTGCTTAGCGCATTTGTCAATCAGAATGTGTATGTTCGGCAAGGGGAAGTCATCTTTCGGACTAGCCCGGTTGAGGTCCCGGTAGTCGACACAGACTCTGACCTTCCCATCCTTCTTCGGTACTGGCACAATGTTGGATAACCATATTGGATACTCCACTACCCCGAGGACCTTGGCTTTGACTTGTTTGGTAACCTCTTCCTTGATCTTTAAACTCATGTTTGGCTTGAACTTCCTAAGCTTCTGCTTTATCGGCGGGCATGTCGGATCTGTTGGAAGCTTGTAAGCTACAATAGATGTACTGAGACCGGTCATATCATCATACGACCAGGCAAATATGTCCTTATATTCTTTTAAGAATTCTGTGAACTCTTCCTTTTCTGATGGTGATAGATGAACACTGATGCGCGTTTCTTTGACATTCTCTGTATCCCCTAAGTTGACAACCTCAGTCTCATCCAAATTAGGCTTAGGCCTATTCTCAAAGTCCTCAACCTCTTTAATGACCTCTTCTGGTATATCATCCTCTTCTGAGTCTATATCTGTTTGTTGCGTTATCTCGTCCCATTTCACATTCGTCGGTTCATCAAGATAAGTAATAGTAATACTGTATGGATAAAGTAAATGATAGAGAAAATAATAAGAGCGAGATTTATAAGAAACTGAAATACTTTGATAAATTCCATAATTTTTTTGAACATCGGAGCTCTTTTTGAAATTTAAAGAAAATACGAAAAGGAAATCAACTAGCAAAAAAGTAAAAGATAATGTATAGTGCTTTGTTCAGCCTCGTTTACCCGAAGCTTTTTGGGCCTTGGTGGTTCTAATGGGCCAATTGTTGAGGCGCGCTCCTTGGCTCACAGCTTGTATGGAAGGGCCTTCCTCCCTTTCCTTCTCAAAAATGACATGACAGTCCATATTGTCGTCTTCCAGGAATAGATTCTTCATTGCCGCTAATGTTTCCTATTCTTCTGACCCATATATGATGTCTGCCAGCTGGAAGATCTACTCCAGGTGAGGTATCGGGTGCTCCAGCGGATAGTAAGGGCCACGCCATGGTGGCAACCAGTCCTTGAATTCTTCCCAAGTATATCCATACCCCAACCCGAAGGTGGTGCCTTGTTTCTTCAGCTTGATAGCTTTAGTGATTCCCTGGAGGTTCTTGCCGAGTCCCTTGCCAGGTTCATATTCGCTCCAATTTAGTATGCTTTCGATCTTGTTATCCCACCACTTATCCTTCTCCATGGTGTTGAATCGCTCAATGTGATGGTAGGTTTCTCCACCTATCCTCCTTCTTCCTCTGATCGCTGGGATGGTCTAGCGGCTGTATATGGAATTACTACCGTCGCCATGAATAATCACCTCTTGGTGATTCCACTCGAACTTCACCGCCTGGTGCAGGGTTGATGTTATAGCTCCAGCGGCGTGGATCCAAGGTCGTCCCAATAGTAAGTTGTAAGATGCTAGGATGTCTATCACTTGAAAATCAACATCGAACCAAGTCGGTCCCATTTGCAGACACAAACTGATCTCCCCGATAGTGGACCTTTGGGAACCATCAAAAGCTTTGACGTTGATGGCCCCATCCTTGATCTCATGCAGGCTCTTCCCCAATGTTCTGAGAGTCACTAATGGACAAATGTTGAGGCTGGACCCTCCATCAATCAAAGTCCTGGTGATGAAATAGTATTCATATTGCATAGTGATGTGCAACGCTTTGTCGTGGCTTAGCCGTTCTGGTGGCAGCTCATCTTCGTGGAAAGTGATTTTTTGACTCTCCAATGCCTGCCCTACCATGTTTGCTATTTCTCCACCAGTTATGTTGCTGGGCACATATGCCTCACTCAGCACATTCAATAAGGCATTTTTATGTGCGTCAGATCTTTGCAGTAGGGCCAAGATGGAGATCTGAGCTGGCGTCTTGTTCAACTGGTCAATGATTGAGTATTCTTTTGCTTGTATCTTTCTCCAAAGGTCATCAGGCCTGGTTTCAGTGCCGGTCGGTCACATAGAGGCCTGCTTACTGGACTCAGCTAGATGTTCTGGAGTATAAACCCTGTCAGTTCTGGTCATGCCCCGTGCCGCAATTGCTTCTCCACGTCTAGTTTTCCCCTTCTTTCTCACCTTAGAGGTGTAATCCCAAGGAACGGCCTGTGTATGGAATGGCGTTATGGCTGACATTGCTACAGGAATGGGTACCCTCGTTTTGGAAGGTAACACAGCAACTTTAAATGGTACAGGTGCTTTTGGAGACCCAAACTCAACCTCAATTGGCTCTGTCGTCTTTGTAGAATAGGGTGTTTCGAGCTCGAGTGGTACGGACATGTTTACTTCAGCATCCCCAGAGGTCTGGATTTGGACTACAATCGAATTAAGTGTGATTGTTGGTTTCTTCGGCTCGTCACCTTCGGCAATCAATCCAATCTACCCTTTAGGATCCCAATCATCTTCTATCTCGATTATGTAAACGCCTCCACCCTTGTGGTTAGGAAGAGGATTGTTGCAAACATTAGGAGTAGGTTCCTTTACCACGATGATCTTATTGTCAATCAAGGCCTGAATCTTGTCCTTCAGGGAGCGGCACTCATCAATGGTATGATCCTTCATGCCGGAATGTTATGCACAGGTTTGTTCGGGTTGACGCATTAGGAAGGATTTTCTGGAGTTATGGCAGGGATAGGGGTGACGTAACCAGCAGCTTTGAGCCTTTCATACAGCTGGTTGATTGGTTCGGCGATGGAGGTGTATTGCTTGGGAAGTCTGCGGTCGAAGTTTGGCTGGGGTCTAGGGAAATTTTGGCGAGGTGATTGATAGTGAGATTGTTGGGTATTGTAGGCTTGGTAGACAGGCGTGGGTTGGGAATATATTGGTGAGGTAGGTTGATATGTGGGAGGTGGAGATAATTGGTAAGTAGGTGGCGGAGCTTGGTAGGAAGGTAAGGGTGCTTGGTAATTTGGGATAGGTTGATATGTGAGTGGGGGTATATAGGTAGGTTTGGTATTTGATTGGGGATTTTGTTCTTTGTGCAAGAATTACGGCACTCAAATCCCTTTTCTTGGATGCGCCATCCAACTGTAGAGCCTTGTTGGTAGCCTGCAATGCTTCGAAATTAGTGACCATACCACTTTTGATGCCTTCTTTGATCCTCTCACCTAACTTGATGCTATTAGAGAATTTCTGGCCTTCGATCAACATCAACCTCTCGTAGTATTGTGGGTCCTGACCTCGGACGAAAAACCTGTTCATCTGTTCTTCTTCTAAAGTCGGCCTGACCTTAGCGGCCTTTGATCTCCAACGAGTAGCATACTCGCGGAATATCTCTATAGGTTTCTTCTACAAATTCTAGATGTAGAATACATCTGGCACATTCTCCGTATTGAATCTGAACCTGTCCATGAAATCGATCGCCATACCTACCCAGTTTGTCCACTTCTTGGGGTCTTGGCTAATGTACCAAGATAGAGCATCCCCTTTCAGACTTCTCATAAAGAGCTTCATGTGGATCTTTTCATCTCTCCCGACTCCGACCAACTTATCACAGTATGTCCTCAAATGGACTCTGGGATCCCTTGTGCCATCGAACATTTCGAACTTGGGAGGTTTGTACCCCTCCAGAAGTTCAACATCTTGCTGGATGCAAAGGTCCTCATAATTCAGTCCCTCGATACCTTTGTTTCTTTCAACACCCTGGACTCGACTAGTAAGTTTCTTGAGCTCTGCAACCAGGTTCTTGATAAGGGAGTCTTTGTCATCAGACTCAGGTGTGCTTGAAATGGGTTGAGTGGGATGCGGCATAGTTTCCACATAAATAGGATTGTTGTGATGAGGGTAGGAATGGTCATTTGTGGCATTTAGTAGTTCAGGGATGAGCAATGGGGTGTTACTTGAAGTGTGACATGTGTTGCAGTGGTTATGGGGAGCGGGTTGGTTTTGTGGTTTTGGAATGTTTTGTGGAGGTATAGTATTTGGAGCATTGACGTCCGGGGTGGTGAGGGAAAATGATAAGTTTGCCAAGTTCCGAACTTGGTCTAGTTCCTCCTGAAATTTCAGCAATTTCTACTCAAGATGGGCGGCACTTTCCTTGGACACCTGAATACCCTGAGTAAACTCTACCCGTTCACCCGAGTTCTCCTTCCTGATGTTGCTCAAGTCTTCCATTTTTGTTTTGTTTTTGTTTCTGATAGGACTCGGAGGAAGAGAAGGTGGAGGGCCCTTGGATCTTTTTGAGTAGGATGATGATGCCAGAGTGCACGAACTAACCTTTTGGGGAGGGGAATAAAACAAAAAGGCAACAAGTTAGCGAGGATTATGAGGGGAAAACGTTGCAATATTTGAACACACAGTGCAAAAATATAAATTGTGTCCTAAATTGGGTGCCTCGTTGTGCTTGAGGTAGGCCTAGTGAGAAATTGATTTGGAGGACTTATAATGCTAAATGATTCATTTTATTGATAAAAATAAGACGAATCCCAAAACAACACTAAAAAAAATAGCATAAATAAAATGTCACTAATGGCCGTGGGCCTTATTACATTCATAACACAAAAAAGTAAATTCCTATCTACTTGGTCTCAGAAGGACCTTCCTCAGGTTGAATGTTCTCGTTGATCAAATCCTCCAGCTCGTGCAGATTTTCCAGTAAAAATGCCTTCGCCGGGCGTTCTCCTTCGCCTTTCTCAGTGTTTTGACAGTCGGTAACTCTTTTCCTCGCTTTCCCTAGCAGACTGTATTCCAAATATTCCAGCTTCTCACTAGCCCTGGTGACTCTCTCTTTCCATTCGTTGATTTGGTTATTTGATAGGAGGTTGCTCCACCAGGTCAGCAAGAGTGAGGGTATGTTGACCATACCGAAGTCGGGAACTTTGTCATTCATTTCCTGCGAAACAAAAGGGTTAGACCCTTACCCCCACCGAACTCGACTATTTAAACCAATAATTAGCATAGACAGCATTTAGTTCTCCAAATAAATGCATAGAATATGGTGGCGTCCGTTTGGGTTCAAAGGAAACCTAGTGGACTTTGGACAAGGCTATTTTTAAAGAGTCATTATGTGGATAGCATAACTGACTCGACTAGGTTTGACAGTGATGCATGCACAGTTTAAATAAGTTTTCTATGAGGTATTAAACTGGTACCCTTGAGCGGACAACTCAAGAGGAAAAGGCACGGAACCGTCGACTGCACCACTGATCGACTGGTTTTACTGCAAATACGCCTTTACCAAATTTAGGGGGTGATATATTGGAAGGGCGCAACCACTCATTATAAGCGTGGCTATGGTATTTTGTTTGGCACGAGTGGAATAGGATGTTGAATATGCAATTACAAGAATGAAACAAATTATCACGTATTTGCATGTTCATAAAGTAATGATTATAATAATTACAACAGTATTGAAGGAAAGCATAAAAAGCATAAAAGAAAAGAAAACATAAAGCCAAGTCAGTTTTGAATAAAGAGATTAAATAAAATCAATAAAGAAGCAATAAAGTCAGATATAACATGTAGCGGTAAAAGCCTAAAAAATCCCCAGCAGAGTCGCCATGCTGTCGACGCCCCCTTTCCTTAAGAAATCGGGTTTACAATATTTTGGGAGGACAAGTCTTTTCCCTTTCGGGGTTTGGGTTAGAATTGGAGGTTGAAGAGTCGCCACCTAATGATTAAGTGCATTCGGACACTAAAACCGGTTCTTTGAGTTAGAAAAACAGAGTTTGGGTAAGGGCTAGAAATTGTCTCAAAGGGAAGGTATTAGGCACCCTTCAAGACCCACTAGTATGGTTCCCGGCCATGTTATAATTGTGACTTCAAATAAAAGTAACAAATAAGCAGATAAAGGCTCAACTATGATGAATTAAAGTTTGCAACTAAACTAAAGTTTGAAGAAACAGGAAGGGCACGAGTTTTGGAGGAAAACAGCTTGAAAGTTCTGAAACATGCCAAAAATAAACAAATAAAGGGAAGGGGGTCCTAGGTTTACAAATAATATGGATCACTCCACACAACACCTGGTAACCGTTTATACACGTGGTGTTATCCCGTGGTCATCATCATATCCATATCTACCCTTTCCCACCCCAATTTTGGTATTAAAGCGCGGAATAGTATCGTTGCTTATTGCATGCTATTACCCGTCCCAATCCTATCAATCCCGGAGGCATTAGGGACTACTAATCCTAAGGGGGGGGAGTTGGGCTTTTCAGAGTTTAAAAGGATAAAAATCTAAAGCGACAAACAAAACACATATGTAATTAAAGGAGAACAAGTAGCAGTTAAAGGCTCAAATATGCCTCTGCATTTAAAGGAACAGATTGTTTAGCATGTCTTACAAATACTGGTTAGGTCTTTAATTAGACTTAACGTATGAAGGGTGCCTGATTAAACACATATTTTTAGATAATAAGACCGAATTAGATCTGCCTGCTGGTTGTAATTATTAAAGATTGGCAAAGTCGATTAATCACCTACAGGTTTGCCTAGATGAGGCTTGGGATTGGTATCTAATATTTACAGAAAGGCATGTTGATTTTAAAAGAATATTACTGATTTAAGAAACAAAATCTGCAGATATTAAACGACATTTTTACTACTAATTTTAAACTTGTAAACGAGTTAGACGATTCAGATTCATTTAGTTATCCCTATAGACATGCTTTCTAAGCGTGATTGATTTTAAAATATTAGTAAAAGTGCAGGAGTCCTATAAACATCGTATCTAGAGTGTGTTTTGTTATTTTAACCTATAGACCGTTTGCCTAATGAGTGTATGCGCTGAAAACTATAGACATAATTTCTAATGCAAATGATCAACTTATAGGCATGAATTCTATATGCAACAATGAACAACTTATAGGCATGACTTGTATATGCAGTAATGAAAAACTTGTGATTGCATAAGTTAACCTAAGGCATGATAGCTATATGCAGACGTAAATAAAACTTATAGGCATGATGTCTATATGTAAGCATGAATACAATTTATAGGCGTGATTTCTGGTGCAGTAGTGAACAAATTATAATTGCAAAAGTAAACCTAAGGCATGATAGCTACCCCACATGTATAACATGAGAGTCCCTCCCCCATTTTACTATACACCTCGTAGTTATTACAAATTATTACAACTTGAATGAATCCAGAATGAACAAAATACATCAGAAAATTAAAAATCCAACTAAGGAGAGCCTAATTTAGACTCCTAGTCTGACATATGGAATAAACCAACTTCCAAGGACCACATTTTCCAAAGCCTTTCTCTTATCTGGGATGTGTCAAAGTTCCAAGGAGTTTCATGAACTCCAGGCAATGCTTACACCCCAAATATCATTGTAGAATTATAGTGCAGTGTGGACGGGCTAGCCCTTAAATTTCCAAGTTCAGAGGGAACTCAAGGTCCCAAGGCAAGGCTCATAGGAGGGGGCAGAACTTAGAGTCTAAGAATGAGTGTAAGTGCAATAGAGGGGAATTAGGGATAGCAATGGCTGGCTAATGGTCATGCCCAGCAATTGGTATGTTGGCACACCTCTGACCAGCCTATCAGCTTTAGAGTTGGGAGTTAAGATCCATTTGAAGGTCAGGTTCAACCTTGGACAACAATTTGGATACTGCCAGACTAAACCTTAACTTAGCACACATAGGGGATTTGGGGTATAAGGATTTTATACTGGAACAAGGTACAAGGAAAGGGCAGGCAAAGGAGCATACCAAGCAATGGGATATGCTGGTACACCTTCCAGCCTACTACAGGGTTAAGAGGGTCAAAACTTAGGTCATAGACAACAATCTTTGTTGCCATGCCCTAAGTCCCCACTCACAAACATATAGGGGTGATGGGGTAGGGAGCAATTGCTTATAAGGAAGAGAAACGGGCAATAACATGTAGGCACTTCAAATCAGAGGTTACACTTAACAAAAAGTAGAAAGGTGACATGGATACAAGGACTGTAAATTAACACATTGGGGTGGTGCTGAAATTAATTTTAGGATATACCGGTTTCAAAGAAGCAAGTAAAGAGAAGCAGTAGTCTCGTAAAAGCCAAAGTGCAGACAAGAAGCAATAATACTATAAGTTCAGAGGAGAATTGTGATTGTGGTTTTAAGAGTGTGTGTGATTGTCAAAAATCCGTGTGCGTGTGCCTTGTGTTAAGGAGCCATGTATTTATAGTGTAGAAAGCATGCAGAAACAAGGTAAGAAATAATTTTGAAAGTTGATTGCAAATCAATTACACGAAAATTTCCCTTAATTAAGGGATTTAGATTCAAACGGGCATAACTAATTAAGGAAACAAATTAATCAAAAAAATTTCAATTAGTACAAGAGGGATAAATACATAATAGTTATTTAAGGGAAAGGTTTTGACAGTACACGGTTGTGTAATTAAGGAAAGAGAATCAATTAACAGCCACGAAAATGGAAGTCCAAATACTTGGTGTGAATGAACCCAGTCAGAAAGGTAAAGAAAATGTTTTACTTAAGAAGAATCAGTAACAATCAATTACCCCCAAAAGGAGGATTCTGATTCAATCATAAGTTGGAAAGCCTTTTGAAAAGTTTAACACACACGTATAAGAAGAATTGTCATGATAATCAGAAGAGCCTAGTATAGACGAATTCAGAGTCATAAACAAAGAGTTTGAAATTCAGTACATAGGTTTAAAATGAGTTTCAGAGAGTCCGGGGCTCCAAATAGAACCCTAAACTCACCAAAAACCCCCTAAATCCTAGGGTTTTCGACTCGAATCGAATACAGAGAAGATAAATGACTGAGACAGGCTCAAAGGTCTCTTTCAGAGACTCATGAGAAAACAAACAGATAAAATAGCAGGTTCGAATCAAACATAGTGCACAAGCTGATTCGGAACATGAAGAACATGTTTCCAGGAAAGCTTGGAATTTAAACAAATTCAGAAGATAAAGAGGTAGTATAAACTTAAGAAAACAGTAGATGAAACATGTCTAGAAAGCATTCAAACAGAGTCCCAAAAAAAGGTAAATAAAGAACAAAGAGTTTAGTAGAAAATACAGTTAAAGGAACATAGGGGTACATGAACACATAAGATAAACGTGTGAAAGCATGATATAGGACCCAGTAGAAGAAATATCGGAGCACAATAGAAAAACATGCATAACAAGGCAAACATAAGAACATAGGAGAAAAACATGAGAGGTAGAAAAGAGAACATAAGAACAATAGCATAGACAGATTCACACAAAGGAAAGAACACAAAGAGTCAGAGAAACATTTTGAACATTTCAAAAAACCCTAAAGCGAAAAGAAACGACTTTGAAAGTAATTTTTTAAATGAAAGTCGGGAAACCTTTTGAAAACTCAAAAAATAGGGCATGGATACACACAGATCTAAAGAGAATCGGATAAAAACCTCGAACAGCTAGGGTTTCAGATGAATCCTAGAATGAGAAAGGCTTGGAAATGGTCCAATCTACGTCAGATAAGGCTGGAATCGGGCTCAGGAGGCTAGGATATGCCGGAGCCAGGCCGAAGATGGCCTAAAACCTCGAGTCGGCGAAGGTCTGAGTAAAGACCTTTGATGTCTGGCCTTGAACCTTCGAGCGTCAGGTATATAGGAGCAGTAGGAGATGAGCATAGATCGTCCATGGCCTGAGAGGCCATGGATTCCACTGAGTCAGAGGTCGGAGAAAACGAGATAGGCTAGGGTTTCATGGAACCTTCGAGAGAGTTTGAGAGATGAGAGGACTCAAAGGTGGCTGCTTGGTCGAAATGAGTTAGGGTTGGGGTTGTTTGTGAATTAAAAAGGAAATGGGGAATCGTAGCCATTGATAATTTTGATCAACAGCCTATATTTAATAGGGAGCCGGGCGGGTAATTTAGGAATTGGGCCGGTCCAATTAAATATTGGAATTGGGTTAATTGGGGGCTAATTTTAGGCTAAAATTGAAATGGAATAGGGCTAGTATTTAAATATCCATTTTTTCCTTTTTATTTTATAAAAAATAGTAAATAATTTGTGAAAACAAATTAAAGGTACTAAATTAATAAATAATATATAAATATTAAATTAAAAATATTGAATTAATTTTATAATTGTAAACGTTATTAAGTCTTAAAATAGGCTAAAATTACAATTTAGTGCAATTTAGTTTTTAAAAATACCAAATAAATTTGAAAAATATGTAAAAATTACCCTAACTATATTTTTGTATAACTATGAGAATATAATGACCAAGTCAATAAAATAATAATTTTTTGGGAATAATTATTAATTTTATACTATTAAAATAAGGTAATAAATTGGTTTAAAATATCTTTTAAGGACTGAAAAAATAATAAAACACTCGGTCATGCTCATATATGCATACATATATTATTTTGAAAGTATATTTGCATATAAAATTTATGGGGAAAAATTGAGTATCAACAAGAATCACCCGTGAGTATGTATGAAATGGTTCACTCAGTAATTTAATGTCCTCATAATAATTCTTGGCAAGTTCGAGGACGAACGTATGTTTTAAGAGGGGGAGAATGTAACGACCTGACTTGTCGTTTTAAGAATTAATTCCTTGTTCAGCGACTTAAGATCTCGAGCATCTTCGTAATATGTAATATGAACCGCATATGAATTCGAGTTTGGTTTTCGGAAGATTCGGAGTTAAATTTAAAGAATAGTTCTCATTTTGAAGCTTAAAAGGAAAGAGTTGACTTTTGAGCAAACAGCCCCAGAATGAAATTTTGATGCTTCCAATAGTTTCGTATGGTGATTTTGTACTTAGGAGCATGTTTGGATTTGGATTTGGAAGTCCGTAGGACAATTCGGCGCATTTTGGCGAAAGTTGGAGAAGATTTTTTTTTTAAAGTTTGACCGAGATTTGACTTTTTAATTTCGGTGTCCGAATCCAATTCTGAAAATTGGAAAAGTTCCATTATTTCATTTAAGACGTGTGCAAAATTTGAAGTCATTCCGGATTGATTTGATATGTTTTGGCGCAAAAATATAGAAGTTGGAAGATTTGAAAACTCATAATTCAATTCGATGTGCAATTCATAATTTCGGCGTTGTTTGACGTGATTTAAAGCCTCGACTAAGTTCGTATTATATTTTGGGACATGTTTTTGTTACCATTCTAAAAAATATATTTTGGGACATGTTTGCATATTTGGTTAAAGTCCCGAGTGCCTCGGGTGGATTTTGAAAGGTTAACAGATCAACTTTAACTTGAAAATAGCTGCTGAAAAGCTCAGCACTGCTGGTGTATCGCTTTTGCGATGTTTTCTACACAGCAACGACCTCGTAGAAGCGAGGATTTTGTCGTATAAGCAAACTGGGCAGAACTGGAGCAAGATCACACATACGGATAGCCTTCTGCACCTACGCAATCGCAGGTGCAATGTTTTAAAATGTAGCAGCGATGTTGGCAACGTGGAAGCAAAGCTGGCAGTTTGCTGGCTTATTCACATAAGCGAAAATTCTTCCGCACTTGCGAGTCCGTAAGTGCGTGAACAATGATCACAGAAGTAGAGGCAGTGCAGAAGCATGAACGGTATTCACATAAGCGAGCTCACAAGTGCGATAAATCTACTGCAGGTGCAAAACTGGGCAGCAACATAAGGACCAAAAAAACCAGTCATTTTGCCATTTTCGATTGGGACTTTAGAATCTTATATCTTGCAATCTATAAAGAATTTGGAGATGATCCAAAAATGAAAGTTATAGCCCTTTGTATCTAGTTTTCAGAAATACAAGCCGTTTGTTATTTCGAGTTGTTTAAAAAAGGTATGGTTAATACACTACAGGCTGTCTGAAAAGAGTTCTGAAATCTCCAGAAATTTCTATTTCAAGGGGCTAAATTTGGAGAGCTTATATCTCGCCATCTATAAGGAACTGGGTGATGAGAAACACATAAAAGTTGTAGCCTTTTGTGTCTAGTTTCTAGAAAGTTAAATCGTTCATTATTTGGATATTTGTACAAAAAGTTATGGCCGATTTACCAAATGCTGGTAATACTATTAGCCCTGGAACAGATTCTTAAACATGAGAGTTAGCCCTGGAACAGATTCTTAAACACGAGAGTTAGCCATTTTTACTCATTTTTGAGTTTTGAGTCTCGGATTTAGGCGATTCCAGAGGGATTTTTTATGGCTTCGACATGGGTAAGTGTTCTACATCCGAAAGTAATTATATTTCATAAATCCATGTCCATATTCATCAATTATTACGGATTTAGGTGTAAGAAATTGGGATTTTTGTAAAATTTTCCAAAAACAAAAATTTAAGATGTGAAAGCCAATCCGATGTCGGAATTTGATAAAATTGGTATGGTTGAACTCGTATCGGAATGAATGTTAGAATTTCATTAAAATTATATAGGATTCTGAGAGGCGGGTCCCACGTTGACTTTTGGTTGACTTTTTAGAATAAAATTTTAAGTCGACGTTATATTATCTGGAATTATTTTCGATGAATTTTAATGAAGTTATACAATTAATTTGGATAGATTTGAGCTATCCGGAGGTCAATTCAAGCAAGAACGCTATTGTAGAATATCAGCCTAATTTCAAAAGGGGTAAGTATCTTGCCTAACCTTGTATGGGAGAATTACCTCTTGGGCTTTGAGTCTTATGTGGAAGTTGTGTGATTGAAAACCATGTACCCGAGGTGACGAGTATGTACTTGGTTTATATGTGCACATTATATCGGTTAAATTCGTAGACGCCCGTATGTATCTAATTGAAAATGGTTGACACTTAGTAAATCCTTGATTATCATGCTTCATTCTTTGTTTTTCGAGATTGTATTTATATAATAATTTGGTGTGATTGATACTTAAATTTTTATGTAAATTCCATATGTTTGGTGATTTGACATTTCCTAGAAGTATTTTTATTATGGATTTTCCATACGCCAATAATTAATTAAATAAGGTAAGAAGAGGCATTAATATAATTATAGAAAATTTTGATTAAGGAAGGTGTTGTACTATGATGAATTATTTTTCCATCTGTGTCGTTATTTTGAGTTTTTATATATGTTGCGTGGAGCCTTGGGCTTTTTGTTGTGAAATTAATTGATTTTGTTGTATCTTTGGAATTGATTGTGGCTTATGGGCAATTTGTGATATGAATTATTGTATGGTATTGTTGTGATAATATTCCGTGTAAATTATTGTGTAATTTGAGTTATTATTACGTGGGTATAAGGGTGGCATTTCACAGTGATTTTGTGTGTTGAAATATTGTCTGGGGTGAGTGATAAGGGTGGCTATGGTAAGGAGTGATAAGGGAGGCTATTATACGAAGCGATAAGGGAGGCTATTATAGGAGCTATAAGGGTGGCTATAGGAGAGATAAGGGTGGCTATTGTCAGGGGATGATATGTGATGATGTGGGGTATTATGTTGTTGATTGTTAAGTTGTATTGTGAATTTCTTGTCGTGTTCTTTTATATATTGTCATTGTTGTTGTTGTACTTGTTGTGGTGGTGCATGTGTTTCTGCCGTGCGATTATTGATATTGTGATGCACGAGGTTTCTGCCGTGCAATTATTGATATTGTGATCCACGAGATTTCTGTCGTGTGGTATTGAAATTATGAGCCTGTGAATATTCTTGGGCGGATTATGATATGGGCACGATGGTCCAAGGAAATATAATGAATTTATTTTTGGCACGTGAATTATCCGTGCGGTTGTGATAGAAATATTGGCATGAGGTGTCGTGAAAATATGAAAATAGACTGAGACCCGTATTTTTTATTTGAAATGAGGTGTCACATGGTGACTTTAATTAGAAATAATTTTTATTCGAAAGATATTTAATTGGAAGAATTATATTTGAAAGATAATTTGTGACGACCCGACCCGTCGTCTCATGTGTTTTCGTCATGTTTTCCCCGTTTATTGCTTCTTCATGATTTATTATGTGTGTTGGGTGAGTTTGAGTTAACTCGGATTGGATTTGGTAGGAAATGGGGCGATTAGTCTCTTTAAGGAAAGGTTGGTTTGGAAAAGTCAACCGGAAGTTGACTTGTAAGTTAGAGGGCTCGGATGTGATTTCCAACGATTCGGTTAGCTTCGGGGGATGATTTGAGGCTTAGGAGCGCAATCGGAAGTAATTTTGGAGGTTCGGTATAGAATTAGGCTTCAATTGGTAAAGTTAGCATTTTGGCAATATCCGATTGATAGGTGAGATTTTGATCCGAGGGTAAGAATGGGATTCCGAGAGTTGCAGTAGCTTCGTTAAGTGATTTGTGATGTGTGTGCAAAATTTGAGTTGAATCGGAGGTGTTTAGGTCGGGTTTTTGATCGAATGTGAGTTTCAGAAGAATTTGATAAACTTAGGCTTTGATGATTTGGTGAAATTCGATGATTTTGATGTTAACGAAAGTATTTTGATGATTTGAGCAAGTTCGAATAAGGTAATAGAACATGTCTATGCTTTTGGTTGGGGTCCCGGGAGCTTCGGGGTGGATTCGGGTGGTTAAACGGAGAGTTTGGAGTTTGTTGCATGTTTAAGAATTTCTGGTTCTGTCATTTCCGCATCTGCTGAAAAGGGACCGTAGAGGCGGTTCCTCAGATGCGGCGGGGAGGTCGCAGAAGCGGTCCTTGAGGGCTTGGCAATTTCTGCAGAAGCGAAAGTCAGTCCGCAAAAGCGGACATGGCAGGAGCGGTTTTCGACCGCAGTAACGGTCCTGTGGATTTTAAGTTAGATCGCAGAAGCGGTTATTTTGACGCAGAAGCGGGAGCCGCAGGTGAGGTATCCCAACCGCAGAAGCGGAAACCTGGCTGGGTTTAAGTGAACAGCGTTTTCACGATTTTGAAAGAGAAGAAACATTTTGGACTTCGGACTAAGGAGATTTTGGGCGATTTTTGAAGAGGTTTTCGAGGGCTATCATCAGGTATGGATTCTTGGACTTAGATTATGATATTATTGCGTATAAACATGGATTAACACTGAAAACCCAAGGAATTAAAGGTTAAAAATGGAGGTTAGGGCTTGAAACTTAAAATAGTTTAAACTAGGGATTTGAGGGGCCAAATGGACTCCGATTCTTGTGAATTTGATATGTATAGACTCGTGGCGAGATAAGGATCGTATTGATGTAAAATTTTCTAGATTTCGAGAAGTCGACCCGGGGCTCGGATTTTGCCAATTTTGTGATTTTCGATATTTTTTTAGTCTTTTCGATTGGGTTATATTCCCTTAGCCTATTGTAATGTATTCGTTGTGGTTTTGGTTAGATACGGTGTGCGTGGAGGTCGGTTTGAGGGGAAAGGCATCGCGGGCTAGAGATTTCACCGGTTCGAGGTGAGTAATACTTGTAAATGATATCCCGAGGGTTTGAAACCCTGAATTTGCACATCATAGTGCTGTATTGAGGTGACTTGCACGTCGGATATGAGCGTGGGGTAGAGCACCGTTGGGGGACTATGACTTGGTCTGTCTCGGTTGTTGATTTTTATCGCGTATTTGACTGAAATTATTTGTTATCATCATAATTTGGGCTGATTGCCATGTTTAGGGCTTCTTGCCAACTATGTGAATCCTTCGGGGATTGATATCACTATTTTTACATTACTTGCATATTATTTGATCTCGGTCCAAGGTTTTAATACTATTTTGCAAACTCAGCCATTTTTCTAAGATTTGAAAACTTAAACATTATTTTATTGACGTTTTGAGCTGAGGACTATCATGTTAATATTGCCCAAGTAGCTTATGTTCATTTCAGGACTGAGCATGGATCGGGCTGCGCACCGCAGCAATGTTATAGTGATTTCTGAATATATGGATGGCTCGAGATGCACGCCGCAACGATGATATATTAATATTGAGGTCGAGAGCCTGTTTGATGCCACGATATGGCTGATATTGCGTTTGGGCTGTAGGAGCCCCTCCGGAGACTATACACACCCCTAGTGAGCGTCGTCGACGTTAAATGGATCGGACTGCACGTCGCAGTGGGTACCGAAGTGTACCGTCACATGCATTGCATTGCATTCATACATTTGTTCACTATTCGTTGTTTGTGTTATTTCTTGAGATATTTATTTGCTGTTCTGATATTGTCTGATCACTCTTAAAGAGGATAAATTTTAGATAGTGGTGACAGTGACACTGTATGATGTAAACGGGTCAGGTAACAACGGCTGACCAGGAACAAGAATATCGCCTGAGGGGCGAGTTTTTATGAGCTCATTTTTGCATACTTGTTGTGCCCGAAGGGATGACTTTTGTGCTGGCTTGCACTACCTGTTCCGCATTCATTTGCTTAACTGTTGGAAAAAGATATTTTCAAAAGAGGTTTTGAACTGAGTCAAGATATTTTCTAAAGGATTTTCACGTCTTCCTTGTTTTCTCAAAGGGTTACACTGTACTATGTAGCATGTTGATTTGCTTTACATGGTTTATTGCTGCTCAGCTATCATTTACCCTTATTACTCACTAAGTTGGAGTACTCACTTTACTCCCTGCACCTCGTGTGTAGATGCAGGTAATTGTTCACCCGGTAGCAGGTTTTGAGCCGATTGGAGATCTTGCTATTGTAGCTGTGCTAGGTGACCGTCAGCGTTCGCAGCACCGTATTTCTTCCATTGTTATTAAATTACAACCTGTATAATACTAATCTTGTAATAGTGTTAGGATTCTTTAGATGCTCGTGACTTGTGACACCCCGATTTCAGGCTGAGTTGGGGATGGTTCCCTGTTATATCATTTTCTTCCGCACTTATGATAATGTTATCTCTTGTTTGACTCATTCATGCTAAGTAATTGCTAAAAGAAGTATTGTTAGTCTGCTGGCTGGTCTTGTCTTCACGAGAGGCGCCATCACGATCGGGTTCAGGAATTGGGTCGTGACATAATTATTCGAAGGAAGTACAAATATATTTATTGGAAAGGATTATATTCTAAGGATTATTATTTGAAAAACTTATGGGTGAAAGATTTACATTGAAGGACTTGGTTAATTGGTTGTACTTGTATTCATTAGTTGTTGAACAATAATTATAGTGTTCTTGTTGCCTTGTTGTTTATATCATTGGTTGATTTTTGTAGTTCTCACTGCTAGTTATTTTCCAGTACTATTGTATACTGCTATATTGCACAGGTTATTTGACTAGTAAGTGTCTTGATTGTACCTCGTCAATAATCCACCGAGGTTAGTCTTGATACTTACTCGTCCGACTGTGGTGTGCTCATACTATACTTCTGTATATTTTTTTACAGAGCTAGGTATTGGAGATATCAGGCTCGGACAGAGTTAGTGTGTTGATCAAAGGATTCAAGGTAGAACTGCTTGGTCATCGCAGTTCCTTGGGGTCTTTCTATTTTATTGTATTGTCAACTCTTATTCAACATTATTGTATATTCGATCCTTGAGATCATTGTATGTATTCAGTTTGTAACGACCCGACCGGTCATTTTGAGCCCTAGCGCGTCGTTCAGCAGTCTGAGGCCATGAGCAGCTTCATTTCAAGTATTGTGACTTGTTCACATGGTCGGAATTTAAATTCAAGAATATCGGAGTTAAATTTAAATGAAAATTCTTATTTGAGAAGATTAAAGTTGGAAGAATGAACTAGGATTGGAATTTTAAGTAAACGACCTTATAATCAGGATCTGAAGGTTCCAGCAGGTTCGAATGATGATTTCAAGCTTGGGCGTATGCCCGGATTGGGTTTTGGATAACTTGGGAGCGTTTTGGCGCCTATTGTGAAAGTTAGCATTTTGGAAGAAATTTCATAAGTTTGGCTTGAAGTGAATTTCAGTGTTATCGATGTCTGTTTGGGATTCCGAGTATGGAAATAGCTCCGTATGGTAATTCTGGAGTTGGGAGCGCGATCGGAAGTGAATTCAGAGGTCCATAGGTCATATTGCAGCCATTTGGCTAAAGATAGAAATTTGAAGGCTTTTGAGAAGTTTGATCGGAGGTTGACTTTTTAATATCTGGGTCGGAATCCGATTTCGAAAGTTGGAGTAGGTCCGCTATGCCAAATGTGACTTGTGTGCAAAATTTGAAGTCAATCGGACGTGATTTAATATGTTTAAACAACGAAAATAGAAGTTGGAAAGTTCAAAGTTCATAAAGCTTGAATCGGGGTGTAATTCATGGTTTTAGCATTGTTTGTTATGATTTGAGGCCTCGAGCAAGTCCGTAATGTGTTTTGGGACTGGTTGGTATGATTGTTTCGGGTCCCGGGGGCCTCGGGTGTGTTTCGGGTTGTATCTCGCTCTTATTTGATGTTTTAACATCGTTTTTTTGGACATAAAGGGTACCATATTAATCAAATGAGCTCCAAATTAAGTTTTTATTATACCATTAGATCTGTATCATAATTACGGAGCCATAGCAAAAAGAATCGTCAAATTTGGACATCGTATGAGGGAGTTATGCTCATTTCCGTATCGAAAAGTATTGCTGGTTTCTGGTATGAATATTTGTTCTTCGCGAACGCGAGAGAGGTTCCGCAAACGTGAAGAAGGATTTTTGGCTTGACCGGTCAATGTGAAAAATTACCCTTCGCGAACGCGAAGGTCTCCCGCAAAGGCGATGAAGGAATATTGCTTAGTCAGTGTTTTAAACCGAGAATTTTAGTATTTTGGACATATCTTGAGTTCTAGAGCTCTGTTTGAGGTGATTTTCGCGGTGTTGTTCTCGTCTCAATAAGGGGTAAATATCCGACCTTTATTTTGATGTTTCTCCTTGATAATTTCTGTTGGTTTCTATTTTTATCCGTGTTTGGATGGTAGAAATTGGGATTTTGAGCTCCAAAGTTAAAAAATGGTAAATCCTTGATTTGAGGGTCGATTCATGGACTAAATTGGATGAATTTCTGGATATAGATCATATGAGTTATGGGTAATATTTATTTTCAATAATTTTCAGAATTCGGGCACGTGGGCCCGTGGGGCATTTTTATCGGCTTTTCGAGCGGAGTTGGGAATTGATATAAATTGAATTGTTATGAGTGTTTGAACATATATTAATGGGTTTACATAATTGTTGGCTAGTTTTGGAGCATTGTGTATCAATTCGAGTCTTCGGAAGGGCGTGGAATGCCGGTTTTGGATCTTCGGAGCAAGGTGAGTCTCCTTTCTAACCTTATAAGAGGGAATTGTCCCCATAGGTGAAATAATTGATTATGTGCTCCTATTTGTGGGGGATACGTACGCACGAGGTGATGAGAGTCCATGCGTAGCTACTATTATGCTATTGTCCGAGTAGTTAGGATCCAAAAACATGTTATACTTGAATTATTTATGAACCCATCGATATCTTGAATTGCTTAAATCACATTGAATTAGTAAGGGATTACTAAAAGGATTAAACTTCATTTCTTAAAAATTATTAAAGGATAATTGGTTTATTTGGATAATTATTCCCCGATAAAATTCTAATTGACTATTTGCGCATGTATATTATGTGTACCTGCGTCGCATGGATGATTCGCGAGCAAGGTGATTGTTTATTTTATGTTGACCATGTCGCATGGATGATTCACGAGCGGGGTAATAGATGCATCTATGGTTCATGTCGTTCGACCCTCGGCAGTGCACAATTTACGTTTCTATTGGATCGGGCCGTCGCCTCGGTATGATTTGCGCATGTTATTTATCGCTTGGGAATTTTTAAACGTGAAATTTGCCTTCGTGGCTTGATATAAATTGATAAGAAAATGAATAGTAAACCTTGAAAATCCTTGATTATTTTATGAATGTCTTTACCTGTTTTTCTTGCTTCATGAATTAGAATTACTATATAAATCCATGATTTCCTCACATTTTAGTATATTGTTAGTTGACCTCTAGTAAGAGTCGAAGTTGACCATCTCGTCTCTACTTATTCGAGATTAGATGGGATACTCATTGATTACACGTTGATTACGTACTCATACTACACTTCTGTGCATTTTTGTTGCATAGGTATATGTACCTCTAGCAGCCTACTGGGCGTAGCAGCGCGGATGATTCTGAGATTTGGTGAGTTGCATTATTCGAGGCGACCCGCAGCTAGTGTAGTCCCTTTCAACACTTTGTATTTATTTCCTGTCCACTGTATTTCGGACGGAGGTTGTATTTTATTTTCCTATCAATAGATGCTCATGCACTTGTGACACCAGATTCTGGGAGGATTTTGGATTATTCAATTTTAAGTCCTTCATTGACTTTAAGTTTATTTTTTTTTTTGTAAAATCTTTATTATTTAACATTCTTCGTATAAGAAAAATATTTTCCGCAAGTACTAAAACTGGAATTTAATTTTGCATTCTTGGTTGGCTTGCCTGACAGCGGTGTCCGCCACCACCACGACCCTTAGTAGATTTTAGGTCGTGACAACATGGTATCAGAGCACTAGGTTCCCGTCGGTCTCACGAGTCATGAGCAAGTCTAGTAGAGTCTCGCGGATCGGTACGGAGATGTCTGTACTTATTCTCAAGAGGCTACAGGGCTGTTAGGAGTACTTCCCTTCTTGATTTTATTTTCGTGCGGTTCGATTCCTTTAAGGCTTATGCCTTTGATTTCTTCCTACTCAATCTTACGCGAGCGCTTTTTATAAATTGAAAATTTAAGGATTGTAATGGCACTACAAATATGGTGCGGGATGATTTTCCCGGTATAGTTGATTGGACTATTATAGTCGCACTTTGGAGGGATATTCTATTGTTTCAGCTCAGTAACAGAACTTCTAAGAGCCTTGAGGCTAGGCACAGGTTGCCATAATGCTTATGAGCGATTATTCCGCAATGTTGTTGTGATGGTAGGGTGGTTGCCCATGCATAGGGGCAGTGAATGAATTGAAGGGAGGCTTACTCAGTGTGTAATAAAAGGGATTCAGTATTTTATTCCAGACAGGGGAAAACGCAGTCGGACTAAGAATGGTCGGGTGTAGGCTGGTGGAAGTAATGAGGCTTGGTATTTGCAAGCGTGGTTGAGCTTTCTTTTATGAGAGGGTGTCGTGGTCCTGATTGAATGTACTAAGTTGTTGGTGTTATAATCTGCTACAATTCGCCTTTATGGCAGGATATTGTGAACTAGTATTGGAGTTACGACTGTCAGATATCGCATGGTGCAGTGGTTTAAGATCGAATCAGAATTTCTAATGTTGACGGATCGATAAAGATGACCTTTGGAAAGGTTTAAAGTTAGCAGCAATGGTGGATTTAAGTGCCACGAAGATAGATTTTATTTAAGGCAACAATTGAGCAAAGTATGAGGAAGGACATGTGAGAAGTGCCAGGCGGTGTTTAAAATTTATAGAAGGCCAAGTATGAGAAGTAAGGTCGAGTGATCGATTAAGGAGATGAGTTCCGCCAAAGTGGGAGAGTGGAGAGGGTTGCATATGGGCTTGGTAGTAGGATGACTACGCGCGTTAAAGAGAGTTTGGATCAAATTGGGGATTTTAATGATTGGTGATTGAAGCCTGCGGGTATGATGTGAAGTATGGGCTATTATGCGGCAGAAGATTGTTATGGCATTGATGGATTAATCCAGCTACGAGAAAAGACCATAAGTAGTAAATTGAGCGGAGGAATTATTAAGGATGTGATATGGTTAGCCTTATGGGCTCATGTTCGAACTTGGGAAAAGGTTCAGAATTTATGCCTTATATAGAAGCGGGTTTAAAGGGGAGAGGTTCTGCCAGGTGCTTCGTTGAGAGGGTATTAATGTGCTAGAAGATTCATGGAGTTGATTATATTCGGGACCAAGTCAGAGTGGGTGGCTCTCAGTAACGGTCCTACTGAATTCAAGGGGTAAAGCGTGGTGCCTAATGATGTCGAGCTTTTAGGTACAATTAAGAATCAAGCTTTGTAGCAGTTTATGAGATGAGGCACAGAATGTTCCGGGATGTTTGACTGGCGGTGTAGCATTTGGGTGTTATGAAATAGTTCGTGGGAATTGAGACTGGTCTCGTGATTCAAGGACACTCGGGGCGAGTGTAGATGGAGTATGTTATGTGTTGAATGGAGTTGGTCTTATTTTTAAGGCAAGCAAGGAGGAATTGGAAGAAGGTAAATTGATTAGCCATAGTTGAATTGGCATATTGGGGCCAGTGATCAGTTCGGTCCGCGAGATCAAGTTATGTGTATGATTTGTGGAGGTACGTGTGAGGCCTGTCGGCCGCCGTGATTGATGATTTATCAGGGGCATTCTTATATTATGGCTTGTTAAGTGAAACCGGATTCCGGAAGGGCTATGGTGGCTTGGACCACTACTTGCAGATTTGCATATTCTACGGTTATGGGAAATTACCGGTGTATTGCTATGATTCTCCTGAAGTGAGTTAAGTGCAAGGTTCTTATATGCTGAAATGTGAAAATATTAATGAATTCGGAGTTATGATGAAAATCGTATTCTATCGTATGTTGGCACGTTAGGTGCAGTGAGTAGCATGGAAATATGAAGTGAGGATCAAGGTTGCAGTTCAGTGTTGACAAGGATGTCACGGGCTCGGATGAACAAGGAAAGGATTGAATGATTATAGTAAATTGGTATTGTCCTCTGCGTCACCTAAGATCGATCTGTTGTGGAAGAGGTTTTGCATCTTGGTTAAGGATTCTAGATCGCTTTTCAGCGTTAGTGCATCCGATGGTTTAGATGTGCGGACCCGTTATTTAATTGGGTCTGGGTAGGGTAATTTTTGAAATTGAATGGTGTAATTGGGGGTTAGATTAGGGCTGGAATTAAGCTAAAATTGAAATTAAAAGGGCTACAATTTAAATAGCCAATTTTCCCCATTTTTAATTTTATAAAAATAGTAAATGATGTTCAAAAATAAAATTAAAATTACTGAGTTAATAAACAATGCATAAGTACTAATTTAAAAATATTAGGAATGATATTTGATTACAAATGCTATTAAATCAAGAAATAGGCTAAAATTGTAATTTCATGCAGTTTTAATTTAAAAATACCAAACGGACTTGTAAAATCATGTAAAAATCATGTAAATTTTATTTTTGTATAAATGTGAGAATAAAATAAATTATTCACCAAAATAACAAGTTTTGGGAATAATTATTGGATTTTATACTGTAAAATAGGCCATAAATTGGTTTTAAAAATCCTTAAAAAATGTGGAAAAAATACCAAAATCTTTGTGGATGTTTATACATGCATATAGATGCTAATTTGAAAGTATTTTGAGTATAAAATACATAGGAAAAAATTGGGTATCAACAGCTGCCCCTTTTTACCCGAGGAGGATGAAAGAGTTGTCGGGTAAAGATAAGATGGCCAATTTTAACCGGAGACGGCGATTGTAAAAGGATATTGACCGTGCTCTGGTTTCTGAGCTGCCTACATATCCCTGATTTTACAGGAATCAGGCCATATGTAGTTCAGGGACCATAGACGGAACATGCCGATGGGAATTCGGAAAAAACGGACGCGATGGTTAGATTTGAGAGGGTGCTTGGAATCGGACAGGCTGTGGAGAACCGGAGCGGGGTTGCTCCTGCTGAGACGGCCTGTGAGCCAGCCGGAACACCTGCAAATGAAATGTGTGTGTATATATTGCGTAATTTAAACGTGATGCAAGTTCCCGTTGGACTATGAATGCTTGTCTTTGGACGGTTAGGATGACGTCCTCAGACTATGATGTCATGGTCCATGAAGAGCGTAAAAGTAAGGGTTCGCAGGCCATGAAATGATGTTCTCGGGCTATGCAGATGGTGCCTCCGAA
>MU734613.1:19835-35048 GCA_026770625.1 Nicotiana glauca
TACAAGTGAAATAATACTAAAGAGAGAAGATACAAATGCCTTAAGAAGATAAGAAGGCAAAAATGAGAGGTGTGTTTAAATCCTAAACATTAGGCCTTCTTTTATAGGGAAAAATTCCCTACCAAATGCCCAAACCACCGATGTGGGATTTTGGCAAATTCAACAGAGAGAAGGCAGAGACAATTAACCATCTTTTTCTGCATTGCAAGTTCACTATCCAGATATGGAGAATTTTCAGCGAAGATATTCTATATAATGTGAGGGGAATTCAATGGGCAATGCCAGGAAGTATTCTTGATATTCTAGCCAGCTGGATTAAAGAGGACACACTATCTAGAGAAAGAGAGATGGAAAATTATCCCGGCCTGCGTATGGTGGACAGTTTGGGAAGAGAGGAATCAAAGATGTTTTGAAGATAAGTCTAGCAATATTCAGAAGATAAAGATGAAAATCTTTATCTCTTTTCTATTTTTGATGTAAAGGTAAGTTTTTGGAGGATCATGAATCCATTTTAGATGTACTAGTCCTTATAAGAAGACCAAGGACTAGAAGTGTCTTTCCTTTTTTTGCTAGGGCACTGTCATTATAATTATGGGTGACTTCACAATTTTAGTGTGTATGTAGGTATGTATCTCTGTATCATTCAAATGTTATCAAGTATGTTAGCCTTGACTCGTTGTTGCTTCATTCAGGAATGGACTAGAAAGGCTGCTAATGAAATATGCAACAGAAACAAACTTCTGGATAGTGTTTGCTATGATATTAATGTATTTCCTGAATTTCTGCTAAATGTTTTCTGCCAATAACTGTTCCTTGTTTGTACCTTTTTTTTTCCTTCGGGTTCTGATATTTTGATTGCTTGGAGTGTATAGTGAGTAATTTCTTGTTTCGGTTGTGTTGTGTGATCAGTCTTGTTAATTTTGGAGGGTATCGACAAAGGTACTTTTCTAAACCTCTTTTGATGAGCTATCATCTCGACACAAGCTGACTTCTCTTTTTATTAGAGTGGATAGCTCATCGTTTTTGAATATGGACCACACCTGGATGTCTAGATTGAAAAGGCTTTGCATTGAAGTAGGGGAAAGTCAATTTGTACTAAAATTCAACATGTCAACGAGGATGATAGGCGTCTTCAAGTGTGAAAATTTCAGTAAAGGCCAGGAGAGCTCTTAGGCATGTTGCAGTTTGTTTCAGAACTGTACTTGGTAGATTGCATGGGTCTCAGGAAGTTGATTGCCTACAACAATTTTGATAGATTAAAATCACTAAACATTAAAGACTGTTCTTGTTTTTCAGACCAGTGGAATAAGAAAGTGGACAGTTAGACCCTATGCAGAATTTAGAATGTCTCCGCCTCCACTCCATACATAATTTAAAGAGTGTTTTCAGTCTAAAAGTTTCCAACTGCGCCAACTAGATATGTACGATTGTCAAAGGTTACCATGTCTTTTAATGTTGGTGGAGCTTCTTCTGCGCTGAAGCACCTGGAAGAGGTCACGGGTTCCTTTTGTGACTAGCTGGTAGAGTTGTTTGTACAATGCGGCTCAAGCCAGTCAACTCTTGTCAACTCAGAATGCAAGAGTTCGGAAGTTACTGTTGGAAAACTGTGCAAAATTAGAATCTCTGATCGAGCCACGGAATACGTAGCAACACCTAAAGGAACTTAGCTTGATAAAGTGCAATCAAATAAGGAAATTGCCTCCGTCTATTCAAACCTCCAAGAACATCAAAGTAATAAGAGGAGCATCAGAATGGTGGAGCCAATTGAAGTGGGACGACAACAACTTCAAGTCAAATTTAGAGCATTGTTTCCTACCATATCTCAATTGACAGAAGGATCAAAGTTGAAGTTGCGTCCACTACAATTCAGGTAATGTGCAGATTAATTTTCCAATTTCTTAATTATGAAAATGCCAGTGGAACTGTGTTAGATACTGTTTTAATAATGCAAATAATATACATGTGCAGGAAATCAATTACAAGAAGTAAAGAAGAGTCAACAAGATTGCTGGAGTAAATCATGATGAATAAGGGAAGAAATCAATTAGCAAAGATTACCATACAATCAACCAATCTGGACAACTAAGGAAAGGACTCGCAAATCTGGACGGAATCCAATCAACAAATCAATCAGCAAAGAGCAACGGCTAGCTGAGTTGGAGAGAATCAAACAAGCCTTAAGTTAAGGCACAAATCAAGGGCAGCATCACGGAAGATCAAAAGATATGAGAAGATTGGTACGCGACTAAGTTTGGAAGAACCAACAATCAAGGAGCAGTCTTCACTCGTATCTCTGTTGAAGGAAGGAAATCAAGGAGACGCAACGGCTCACTACCTTATTTTTGGAAAGAATCAATTCTTTCCAAGGATCAAATCTCTTGGGTTGTCAAGCCTCAACCATCCATCAAAGTATTTATACCTCGTCTTAAACCCTAGTCTGGCATACTTTGATCGAACCAAAATCATTCTCTTTATTCTAGTGCAAACAAGCATTGTAGTTCACTAAGATCTGTTGTGTAACAAGTCAGGGAAAGAAAGAGAGCATAATATTGGTGAGGCGTTGTATCAAAAATGAGTGCTAGAGAAACTGTGTACAAATTCACTACAACTGTACTCGGAGAAACACATTTACTAAAGAGAACTCACTTGCAACCCAAGGGGACTGGACTAGGATTCACATTGAATCCGAACCAGTATAAAATCTTGGTGTCTTTAATTCCTGCAATTACTTTATGCAATTTACTTCCTTTTACTATATCTGCTGAATTATCATATCTAGTCGACTACTTAATAAATAAGTTAACTAATAAGCAATTAATTTTAAATATTTACAATTCACCTCCCTCTTGTACTTTCAATTGGTATCAGAGCAAGGATCACATTTTACTTTTGCTTAACAGTGTGTGAAAAAAGATCATGGCAAATTAGGTTATCATAGGAGCTCTTTTTCAGGAAGGAACTTCACAAGTTAGACCACCATACTTCAATGGACAACATTTCTCTCACTAGAAAGTACGAATGGAAATCTTTGCTAAAACTTACGATGTCAAAGTCTGGAGAGTCATCAAAAAGGGAAACTATCCCCTACCAGCTAGCACTCCACCACTTGCTGACCCTGAAGATATATATTCATACTCAAAGGAGCAACTAGAAGCGGTACAAGTGAACAATATTGCGAGAAATCTGCTTCATAGCGTTATAAGTGGTGAAGAATACGAAAAAATATCAAATTGTGACACAGCCAAAGAGATGTGGGACAAACTTGAGGGAACCAACAAAGTAAAGGAAATACATATCAACATGCCGGTTCATGATTACGAACTCTTCTCAATGAAAGATGGAGAATCCATTGAAGAGATGTTTGCTAGGTTTAGCAAAATAATTAGCGACTTAAAGGCGTTAAGCAAGTCCTACACTAGTGGTGATCAAGTCAAAAAAATTCTAAGGAGTCTGCCAACCACTTGGCAGACCAAAGTAGTCACACTGAAATCTCAAGACCTAAACAAATTATCCTATGATGAACTACGAGGAGAACTCATTGCTTTTGAAAGGACGCATCTAAAAAAGACAAATCAAGAGGATAAAAAGAAAATAGTTGCATTCAAAACCTCTACTGAAATGGTTGAAAATGACATTGATGATCCTGAAGCTTTGCAAGAAGAGATTGCTATGATGTCTAGAAATATGGATGGGCTGATGAGAAGATATAGGAACATAAAGAAAGGAAGATTCCCACCAAGACGATCCAGGAAATACAATGAACAGGATAAGAATGATGGAAAATGTTACGAATGTGGAAAATATGGACACATTCAAGCTGAATGTCCAGAACTGAAGAGGAAGATCTCTGGAGGTTTCAACAAGAACAAATCCTTCGGAAGCAGGAGTGATAAGGATGACTCTGACCATGAAGAAATAGCAAATCTTTGCTTCATGACAATTCTGGAAAATGAAATGAACAAAATTTCAAGATGCTGGACAGATGAATATGATTTAGATGACGAGAATGAAAACTATTTCATGGCACGAGGTGAAACTAGTGAGGTAAAATCTTATGACTGTGAAAGATGTAATGAATTGCAGGATATCCTTGATTCAACTTTGAAAGAGTCTCAAAAAATAATGAATGAACTTAAGAGACTCACTAGGGAAGTTAAAGACTGGAAACTCAAACATGAAGTATGTGAAATCGAAAATGAAGTACTTCAAGAAGAGATTGAGGATTTGCAAATGCAGCTCAATAGCTTGCGCAAATCCACCACTCACAGTTCTGTTAGGTCAAACCAGACAAATTACAAGTCAACTGGAAAAGAACCAACCAGAACCAAGTCGACCAGTCGGTCGAACCAGATGACTTACAAGTCAACTGGGAAAGAATCAGCTAGTTCCGACACTTATGAAAGACCTATAAGGAGGCCTGAAGTTAAGTGTCATTACTATAATAAAAATGGGCATAAATATTCCTTTTTTTATTTTCATAAATTAAATGTGTCAGGATGGATTTGGAAACCAAAAAGTTCTGAACCTTATAACACTAACCCTCCAGGACCCAGGCAAGCTTGGGTACCTAAAAAAAAGTAATCATCTTGTCTTGCAGGAACACCACAGAGTAAACCGCAAAGAAAAATGGTATCTAGACAGTGCGTGTTCCAATCATATGATAGGTGACAAAAACCTGTTCAGAGAAGTTACAAAAATTGATGGAGGAAGTGTTAAATTTGGGGACGATTCAAGGGGCAAAATAGTTGGTACTGGAACTATTCCCTTTAATAACAATTGTGACATTACTAAAGTTTATCTCGTCAATGGCCTAAACTAAAATCTCTTGAGCATAAGTCAATTCTGTGACTCAGGATATGGGGTGAAGTTTAAGAAAACAGGATGTGCTATTGAAGACAAATCAGGCAAGATAATTCTTCTTGGAAAAAGGCATGGAAATGTTTATATACTTGATGGTTTTGAAAAGACATATGGTCATATTTGCTTATCCTCTATGTCTGATGATCCATGGCTATGGCATAGGAGACTTGGTCATGCTAGCATGCATTTGATTGAAAAACTATCCAAACATGAATTAGTTATTGGTTTGCCCAAATTGAATTTTTCTAGAACTCATATTTGTGATGCATATCAAATGGGTAAGCAGACCAGAAATTCTTTCAAAAATAAAGACATAGTGTCTACTTCAAAACCTTTGCAATTACTTCATATGGATTTATTTAGGCCTACTAGAACTGCTAGCATAGGAGGACAGAGGTATGTTTTTATTATTGTTGATGATTATTCACGTTTCACTTGGGTAATCTTCTTGTCTCATAAGGATGGAGCCTTAAGAAATTTTAAAGTTTTCTGCAAAAGGGTTGAAAGAGAAAGGGGACATCTAATTTCAACAATTCAGAGTGACCATGGAGGAGAATTTGAAAGCAGAGCATTTGAAGACTTTTGTAATGATCAAGGATACACTCATAATTTTTCTGCACCACGCTCACCACAACAAAATGGGGTTGTGGAAAGAAAGAACAGAACCCTCCAAGATATGGCAAGAACCATGCTACTAGAAAATTCACTGCCAAACCACTTTTTGGCAGAATGTGTAAGTACAGCATATCACATCCTCAACCGTTGCCTCATAAGGCCAATACTGAAGAAGACCCCATATGAACTTTGGAAAGGTAAACGTCGGAATATCAGTTACTTCTATCCCTTTGGAAGCAAATATTTCATTCACAACAACAGTAAGGATAATCTTGGAAAGTTTGATCCAAGAAGTGACAAAGGTATTTTTCTAGGTTATTCATTAAATAGCAGATCTTTTAGAGTCTATAATAAATGTACTTTATGTGTGGAAGAATCTGTACATGTTATATTCGATGAAAATAATCCCTTGGTCGAGAAAGGAATTACTGCAGGTGACGAAGATCAAGCTCAAGGAGCTCAGGATAAAGTAGAATCACAAGAGTGGACTAATACATCGGCTGTGACCGAGTCAACTGGTGAAAATAGTAGAAATATACCAGAGTCACAAATTGAGTCGTCTACAAATGTAGTTCGTCTAAATGAATGGAGAAGCGAGCCTGAATATCCTCAAAAATTCATTATAGAGGATCCTAACGAAGGAATGAAAATCATGACAGCTCTCAAAAAGAAAGCAAACATTGCATTGATTTCTCAAATTGAGCCAAAATGATAGAGGAAGCACTGAAAAATTCAAGTTGGGTGCAAGCCATGCAAGAAGAGTTAGATCAGTTCAGCAAGAATCAAGTGTGGAAACTAATACCCAAACCTGCTAATGTATCTATAATCGGAACAAAGTGAGTGTTTAGAAATAAATTGAACGAGGATGAAAATATCATAAGAAATAAAGCTGGACTAGTTGCTCAGGGCTACTCACAACAAGAAGGAGTCGACTATGATGAAACTTTCGCCCCAATCGCTCGTTTGGAGTCTATACGAATTCTTCTGGAATACGCATCGTTTAAAGGATTCTGGTTGTTTCAAATGGATGTTAAAAGCACCTTTTTAAATGGATTTATCGAGGAAGAAGTTTTTGTGAAACAACCTCCAGGCTTTGAGGATTCAAAATTTCCATACCATGTATACAAGCTCATTAAAGCATTATATGGGTTGAAACAAGCTCCACGTGCCTGGTATGATAGGCTGAGTACCTTTCTTATTGATCATGGGTTTACAAAAGGTAAAATAGACACGACCCTGTTTATTAAACGGTCATTAGAAGGTAACCTCATTATTCAAATTTATGTTGATGACATTATATTTGGTATTGCTAACTCTCTTATATACAAGGAATTTTCAAATCTTATGCAAAGTGAATTTGAAATGAGCATGATGGGTGAGCTCACATTCTTCCTTGGGCTACAAATTCAACAATTTGAAGAAGGAACCTTCATATGTCAGACCAAATACACAAAAGAGTTGATTCAAAAATTTTGGTATGAACAATGCGAAATCAATTGGCACTCCGATGAGCCCCGCTACAAATTTAGACAAAGATGAACAGGTCACTCTTGTTGATGAAACCAAATATCGGGGAATGATTGGATCACTGCTATATATGACAGCAAGTCGACCAGATATTATGTTCAGTGTATGTAAATGTGCCAGGTTTCAGTCAGCTCCCAAGGAGTCACATTTGACTACTGTAAAGAGAATTATTCGATATCTCATTGGAACTATATCTCATGAATTATGGTACCATTGCTCTAACTCTTTTAAATTAGAAGGTTTTTCAAATGATGACCTTGCATGTGATAAAGAAAATAGAAAAAGTGCAAGCGGCACATGTTAATTAGTAGGAAAGTCATTAATATCCTAGAATAGTAAAAAGCGAGCATCCGTTGCATTATCCACTACGAAAGTTGAATACATTGCTATTGGACAATGTTGTGCACAACTACTATGGATGTCTTAACAATTGGTGACTATGAACTTTCGTTTAAACCTATACAAATTTTTTGTGATAATTCTAGTGTTATTTGTCATTCAAAAAATCATGTGCATCATTCTAGAGCAAAGCATATAGATATTAAGTATCATTTTATTAAAGATCATATTCTTAAGGGAGACATAGAAATATCTTTTGTAGGAACTTCTGCTCAACTAGCTGATATTTTTACTAAACCTTTATTAGAAGAGAGATTTTGTACTTTGAGAAATTTACTTCGTATTATTTGCACTTCTAATAACTCTTAGGTACTATGTGCTCAGTTACTTCTAATTGCTATAATTGTCCTTTTCCCACGCTTTAAGTATGCCTCTGTTTTTTCCTCTTTTTTCTCTTCTTTCACATCAGTTCGTAGTTCGAAGATGGAAAGTCAATCATCACGTCTTCTCAACTGACAACTTTTCCTTTTATATACTCAACCGTCAAAACCCTCTTCTTAAGACTGAAAACCCTTTCAATCACTCTCATCTCCATCTATTTTCCAAAAGCTTCTATCAAAGCTCCTTCTCTACAATGGAGAAACACTCCAAAAATCCCTCTGCTTCCACCAGAAAGAGTACCCGTTCCAAAGCAAAAACCCCTTCTGCGCCCCTAAGCAAGTAGACCTAGGGTCTGATCACTCTGAAGGCTTCGCCTTATCTCAGGGGGATTTCTCTGAACACTCGCAACTTCTAGGAGAAAAGGCTTTAGGCAAGCGACCCATGGAAGAACCCCTTATTTCGTCCACTCCAAAGAAATCAAAGGTTGATTTCTCTGCCTCACTTGAGTCTGACCTAAATTTTTGGGATTCCCCAAATAGGGATCTTTTTATTGCTCTAAAAGACAAGCCCATCACTCATGGGAGAGTTGTCGATCTTGATGACATGGAAGCCCTTAATTGTAAGGTCAAAGAACTTTTCGATTATCAAGGGTGGGCAAAGTTTCTCCATATTCCTCTGCCTAAGGTGTATGAACCCCTGGTCAAAATATTTTATGCAAATGTGCGTTCTAGTAAACCTGATAGGTTGGAATCTCTAGTGCTAGGTAAGCGCATTGTTCTTGATTATGCTCTGTTTGACTCACTTTTCAGTGTCGTTGTTTTTGTTTTCCTACTTTGTTTAAAAACATCTGGCTTGATAACTTCGAAATTTCTTTTGACCAATTCAAAATGTGTATTGTTGAGTGTCCCTCTGAAACCCTTCCAAACCAATTAGGCCCCAGTGATGTCAATTTTCAAATACGGGTTTTGGCCCACATTGTGACAACCACCTTGCTTCCTCGTACTGGTTCCTTTTCAACCTTCTCTCAAAGAGACACATTCTTGGTCTATTGCCTTGTAACCAAAATCATAATCAAGCTTTCCTCCTGGGTTATCAATTTCATGATAGAAAGTGCTGAAGATCCCACTAGTTTATCCTATGGCATGTCAATCACTCATATTCTGGAACCCATCAAATTTCCCTATCCAACTATCCCTTCATCACTGTCTCCAAGTCATACAATTCTAGAGCCTTTGCTACTATGGGCTATGTGAATATCAAGGGCTCATGGGTTAAGAAAGGCGAGAGCGAAGCAAAGCAGGCCCCTGTAGAATCCAAACCTTCACCCACTATTCTTCCACTTAATCTTGACAGTTCTGAGCTTAGTGAAAAGTTGTGTGCTATTAACTCCCAACTCTCTGAAATCAAGAACCTTCTCACCGCCACTCACTCCACTGTTAGTAACATTCATGCTATTTCCAAGGAAACAGGGTCTCACGTGTCCAAAATTAGAGTTGTTGTTCTCAGAGTGAGGGAGAATGTCATCAAAGCTTTCAGAGAGATTCATGACAGGCTGGATGGTGTGAGCGTCTCTGGGAATGCAAGCTTCGAACAGTTAAAGGAGGCCATCTGCAACACCCTTACCTATTTCCTGCGCCGCTAGTGTGGTTGTTTTTAAGACATTTTGTTTTGCTATTTTTTTAAACAATTTGTTGTGCTGGTTTGGTGGGTTGTGTTTTAAGCCCTTGGATAATTTTTTGTTGTGCTGCTTTTGTGGGTTGTTTTACCAGCCATTGGATAATCCCTTTACCTCTTCTGTTTTAATGATATCTTTTCAATTCTCGTATTATTCCCTCTTTGCTTATGACAAAAAGGGAGAGAAAATCTATATTGTACAGGAAGCATATATATTTTACAGGTACAGTGAAGTCAACTGGTCTATTACCTAGTCAAGTCGATTGCATACATTAAGGGGGAGTATCATGGACTAGTTAAGTCGACTGCATACATTGAGGGGGAGTAAAACACAAGAAAGTCGACTGGTGTTTACTTCTTTACATTACTATACTACTTTGCCATCATCAAAAATGGAGAGATTGTTAGATCCTGTTTTAATGATGCAAATAATATACATGTGCAGGAAATCAATTACAAGAAGTAAAGAAGAGTCCACAATACTGCTGGATTAAATCATGATGAATAAGGGAAGAAATCAATTAGCAAAGGTTACCATACAATCAACCAATCTGGACAACTAAGGAAAGGACTCGCAAATCTGGACGGAATCCAATCAACAAATCAATCAGCAAAGAGCAACGATTAGCTGAGTTGGAGAGAATCAAACAAGCCTTAAGTTAAGGCACAAATCAAGGGCAGCATCACGGAAGATCGAAAGATATGAGAAGATTGGTACGCGACTAAGTTTGGAAGAACCAACAATCAAGGAGCAGTCTTCACTCGTATCTCTGCTGAAGGAAGGAAATCAAGGAGACGCAACGGCTCACTACCTTATTCTTTCAAGGATCAAATCTCTTGGGTTCTCAAGTCTCTACCGTCCATCAAAGTATTTATACCCCGTCTTAAACCCTAGTCTAACATACTTTGATCGAACCAAAATCACTCTTTTTATTCTACTACAAACAAGCATTGTAGTTCACTAAGATCTGTTGCGTAACAAGTCAGGGAAAGAAAGAGAGCATAACACTGGTGAGGCATTGTATCAAAAACGAGTTCTAGAGAAACTGTGTGCAAATTCACTACAACCGTACTCGGAGAAATACATTTACAAAAGAGAACTCCCTTGCAACCCAGGGGGACTGGATTAGGATTCACATTAAATCTAAACCAGTATAAAATTCTGGTGTCTTTAATTCTTGCAATTACTTTCTGCAATTTACTTCCTTTTACTATATATGCTAAATTATCATATCTAGTCGACTACTTAATAAATAAGTCAACTAATAAGCAATTAAGTTTATATATGTACAATTCACGCCCTCTTGTACTTTCAAACTGCACTTGATTATTTTCCCTCTAGCATCTTTTTTTGCACAACTAATTTGGGACTTGATTTTGTTCTTTTTCCTTTTTGTTCCAATGGGTTTATAATTGTCATGGACTACTTCAATTTTTTGCCTTAAGATTTTGAGTTAGATGGTTTTAGATCTACTCTTAGCCTTACCTTGAAAATTTGTGCTTTAAGAAAAAAGATTGAGAATAAGCATCTCCTGTAACACCCCAAAATTTTTATAATATTTGCATTCTTGATTGAGCTTTTTTTTATAACAAAGAAATATTTTTTACTTGCACTTTTTAAATGTAAAATGGTCAATATATGAAAAAAAATCCTCATTTGTTTTGGTTTATTCTTTAAGAAAAAAAAAAAGGAAGACCATCTTTCCATCTCTCTCTATCTTTCCATCTCTCTCTCTAACTCTTTATCTCACGATCTTTATCTCTCTCTCCTCCATAGTACTGATTTTTCTTGAAAAATTAGGGATTTTCTAGTAAATCAACAAGCAATTTCCTTTTTGGGTGAAGATCAAGTTGTTCCTCTTGGTAAGTTTCTAAACTCGTTTTTATACTTGACATATACTAGTATTTTATACATATCATTTCATACAGAGCTCTGATTCTATTGATCTAGGACTTTTTAGAAAGGTACTTCATAAATCTAGAACTCTTATGAAGGAACCAAAATCTAGTTTTGTTGGTATGTACCTGAAAAATGATCATGAAGTACAGGGAAGGTGCTACCTAGATATTTAGTTTTTGAAATACTCATTGTACTGCTGTTAGTAATTTTCGCATCACTTTCTGTAAAAACTTGATATGGGGGTGATTCAAGATATTCTGAAATGGTAAGACATATACCTACAACTTTTATGAAGACTATAAAGTCTAGTTTGTCCGAATATATGTTCAAAACTGAGTCACAACTCGGAATAGTGAATCTGTCCAGAATTGTTGTTCAAACGTTTTTGGATAGTTTTCACCAATTTCATAATTAGTTTGACTTGTTAAATCACTGAAATTATATAGATATTTGATTATGTATTTAAGGTATATAAATCCTTGAGATATCAAAGGAGAAGTATTTGAGGAAGTGGACAGATTTGGTTTGTTTACGGTGTAGACGATTCGAACATCCCCAAGTTGTGATTGAATTGTGTTGTCGTAAAACACCGAGGTTTGTGTATAAACTTGTACACTTTTTGCTTGCTGGAATATTTTGAAAATAACTGGATATTTTATTTTTCTTGTCTTCAATTTATATTGTCATATTTGTAGTATATCAAGTATTGTAAGATATTTGCTAAAATCGCCCATTCATACGGATTGTTTGATCATTTTGAATTCTTGTTGGGAATTTGTCCTTCTTGTGGCAGTGACTTTGTCACTCATCTTGGCATGCCTCTTTATTAGGATCTTTTGCCATCTTGACTTTGGATTTGTAGTCCGTCTTGAATTATGGAACTTGTCCGTATTAAGTACGAACTAGGAAGCCATCTTTAATATGGTTCTTGATTCTCTTGTATATTGGGTTTTGACCCTACTTGATTTGGGGTTTCGATCCATCTTGATATATGATTATGCTTAGTGTGATGGCATGACGTACATATTGGGCGAAAAATAAATATTTGGTATACTCTCTTAGATTGATAGTATACACTTTTTTGACTCTTGAACATTATATTTTGGTATTTGGAAACACTTCAAAGTTTAATATTGATATGTTTGATATATTTGTTCACTCGATTTAAATTATGTTAAATTGAGCTAACTATTACTGAAGAGGGAAATTGGAGAATTTAATGACTACAAGCCTAAAGTTTTTACACCACTAAGCTTTGTGCTTAGCGATAGTTGTTTTCTATCGTAGGTAATGTTCGGGATGAAATCTGATGATGGCCACAATGAAGTAGTCTTTTTTGGAGATCTTGGAGATCACATTTGCATATGCACCTTGGTTTTGCATAGTTTTGGGACATGATGTACATGATATACATGATATACAGAATATACCTGATATATACATAAATATATATATATATGTTACATTATATACGTTATTTGAATGCTTGTTGGATTTTAAGACCAAAAATCTTGTAACTTAAATTTGGAAACTTATTTTGCTGTTTTTAGTGTGTGTGTCAGTAACTCAAGTCTTGTAAATATGTACAAACGAGTGGACTAGTTTCTTTTTTTTATATACCCGATAGTTTGAAATTTATGTACAATACAAACTTGTAGTGATGTTGAATGAAAGTATATATTTGTTAGGAAGTTGCTTTAAATCTGTTGATTATTCAAGAGGAGTTATATCACCTTATATTAATATTTTTGATATTGTATTTTATTTAAATAATATTATGGTGTATTTTCAAAAAGAAAAAAAAATATTGCACTTTGAACCTTTTCGCATGGGCCTATTTTTGCTACTAAATTATTCTGAACTAATATCTTTTTATAATACTTTATAATTAATAAATTAGATTTGTTTCCTAAGTAGCACCCTCCCAAAGGGGTCGCTACAAGTTTTGGTATCAGAGCCACGGTTTGTGATTCTAGGAATTTGTTTTATTGTGATACTACCTAGTATTTGTTGATATTTCCTTTCTTGAAAATGACTTGGAGTTTATAAATTTTTGCATACTTGTTTAATTTAATTTAATTTAATTTATTGTATTCTGTGTGCATATGCATCATCTACATGTCCCTAATGCAGTGTGATCTTACCTTTTATAGGAATTTTAATATGGCCTCTTCTTCGAATAGAGCTATTGAATCCGTTGATGAAACTCAAGCCCAGAATAATGAAATGCCTCACCTTCAGGGAGGAAATGAGGAACCCTTGCCTGACCTAAATCATTCTCGTGTTAGTGAAAATGAAGTGGGCAGTAATCCAAGAGCAATGAGTCATAATACTCCATTTATGAATCCTCCATTCCAGTAGATGGCTGAGTTCTTTCGTCACTTGGCTGGGACAATGTCAGAACCTAGTGAAATGAATTTTGAGTAGATGAGAAAAATGGGCGGAGTTGAATTTGAAGGCATTACAGATCCCACGGTAGCTGAGCAATGGCTAGAGCGCATGGAGAGGGTCTTTGAACAACTGGAGTGTACTAATGCTGCCAAATTTAAGTATGTTATCTCTCTTTTACAGAAAGATGCCTATGATTGGTGGGTAAGTGTTCCAAATGCAAAAAGCAAAACCTCCGGTGCTGAGTTGGGATGACTTTGTGAAATTATTTCGTGCAAAATATGTTCCCCCTGTGTATCGTGATGCTAAGAACAAGGAGTTTTTGAATTTAAGACAAGGGAGTATGTCTATTGCAGAGTATCAACAAAGCTTTCTCATGCTTTCTCACTATGCTCGAGGTATTATTGATGATGAAAGAGACAAGTGCAGAAGATTTAAAGAAGGTTTGAATGCATACATTCGAAAATCTGTGGCAATCTTACAACTGGATGATTTTCACAAGCTAATTTCAGCTGCACTTACTTGGGAAAGAATTGACAAGGAAGAAGCTAGTAGAAGAGAAAACAGGTTTAGGAAGGGTAATTCAGATTATGGCGGTTCATCCAAAAAGGGAAAGTTTGACTATTCAAGGACCGAGAGTACACATAAATAATCACATCATAAGCAGAATAAGTTAAATTTTTCTATTGCTGGTACTCCAAGTTATGGACAAGGAAAAACCCATACACCTACTTGTGCAAATTGCGGGAAGAATCACTGCGGTGCATGCAGACGAGCTTCTGGTGCTTGTTTTAATTGTGGAAGTATGGATCATAAGGTGAAGGATTTTCCTAATCCTAATCCTCTTTATTATACACATACAGAAGGCTCAGTTCAAAAGCCTGTGACTACTCATTCTCAAGCTAATAGCAGTGCTAGACCTCGAAATATGCAAGTAGCAGGTTCGAGTGGAGCTAATCAAGCTAGTGGGTCAAGAGCTACTGCACGAGTTTATGTTATAAGACAGAAGAATGAGTAGGATGGCCCGGACGTGTTTGCTGGTAAATTTCACTTATTTGGCATACTTGTTGTTACACTATCTGATCCTGGATCTTCTCACTCTTATGTTTGCTCATCACTTGCATTTCCTGATACGGTTAAATCTGTTAGACTTGACTATGATGTGCTGGTCACGAGTCCATTAGGTCATCAGGTTGTTGTTAATAGGATTTACCGAGATTGTCCATTCATGATTCAAAATCTGGTCTTCCCTGCCAACTTGCTTGAAATACCCTTCCAAGACTATGATGTTATTATTGGCATGGATTGGCTCCATAGGCACTATGCATTGGTTGATTGTAGGTTGAAGCAAGCGATATTTAAAACTCCTGCATATTCACATATGGTAGTTCAAGGAGAAAGATCATTGACATCTAATATTATTTCTGCAGTCTTGGCAAGGAAAATGATTTGTGAAGGTTGTGATGCCTACCTTGCTCATATAGTCGATACACGATTGGGGAGTCCAAGTCTTAAGGACATACCAACTG
>MU734614.1:0-40112 GCA_026770625.1 Nicotiana glauca
ATATATCTTGCTACTCATTATTGTTTTGAATTTTAAAACAGGTCCCATTTTCCAAGAGGGTCCTGAGAATTTAAGGTCAAGCCTATCTCATGGTTGAATTTCCTTACAGAGTGTTTCTGCGAAACAAACAAAATTTTCTGCCTTTGATTGCCAAAAACTCTAATGGTATTTCCTTGTTCTCCATGTGGGCTCCTAATTGCCTAAAACTTGAACTGTATTCCCTTATTCTCCAAGCGGGCTCCTAATTGCCAAAAATTTGAACTGTATCACCTTGTTCTCCAGGTGGGCTTTTTACTGCCAAAAACATAAACTGTATCCCCTTATTCTCCAGGTTGTTGCCAAAAACTTGAACTACATCCCCTTGTTCTCCAGGATGGCGCCTGACTGCCAAAATATGAACTGTATCCCCTTGATCTCCAGGTGGGCTCCTGATTGCAAAATCTTGAACTGCATCCCGTTATTCTACAGGTGGGCGCCTGATTTCAAAAAACTTGAACTATATCTCCTTGTTTTCCAGGTGGGCACCTGACTTCCAAAACATCAACTATATCCCCTTGTTCTCCAGGTGGGCTCCTGATTACCAAAAACTGTAACTGTATTCCATTGTTCTCCAGGTGGGTTCTTGATTACCAAAAACATCAACTGTATTCCCTTGTTCTCCAGGTGGACTCCTGATATCCAAAAACTTGAACTGTATCCCCCTGTTTTGCAGGTGGGCTACTGATTGCCAAAAAACATGAACTATATCCCCTTGTTCTCCAGGTGGGCGCCTGATTGCCAAAACTTGAACTGTTTTCTATCCTTAAAATTGGAGTTTCTCTCCATTGCTCTCCGGGTGTGTGCCTGATTTAAACAAAAATAGACAAAACAATGAGAATTTTCTGCCCCAGTTTGGTAATTTGGTGCATTTGTGAGTGTTAATTGAATCATGTTACCAAATATTTCTAAGAACTTGAAAAAAAATCCCATTATCCAGAAGGGTCCTGAAAACTCCTAGTTAGATGAAAATTTTAAATCTAAATTATATCTTCTGAAGGTGCGACTTTCACTAAATCTTGTTATCTAACAAAGTCTTAAAGCTACATCCCATTATCTAGGAGGGCCCTGAAAAACAAAATCAAGTCTAATCCTAAGAGTGACAATTTTAAGGCTGAATCATATTACCCTACAACAGAACTTATGCTAAATCTTCTTATCTAATGAAATCTTAAAGGTAGGTCCTATTTTCGAGGAGGGTCCTAACAACTCCTAATTGAATAATATCTTAATCATACAAACTTTGAAACCAACTTATATTATTTTGGGGGTGCATTTATGATAGATCTTGCTACTCATTATTGTTTTGAATTTTAAAACAGGTCCCATTTTCCAAGAGGGTCTTGCGAATTTAAGGTCAAGCCTGTCTGGTGCTTGCCTTTCCTTACAGAGGGTTTCTCCGAAACAAACAAAATTTTCTGCCCTTGATTGCCAAAAACTCTAACGGTATTCCCTTGTTCTCCATGTGGGCTCCTGATTGCCAAAAACTTGAACTGTATTCCCTTATTCTCCAGGCGGGCTCCTAATTGCCAAAAACATGAACTGTATCCCTCTGTTTTCCAGGTGGGCTCCTGATTGCCAAAAAACATGAACTATATCCCCTTGTTCTCCAGGTGGGCGCCTGATTTCCAAAACTTGAACTGTTTTCTGTCCTTAAAATTGGAGTTTTTCTCCATTTCTCTCCTGGTGTGTGCCTGATTTAAACAAAAATAGACAAAACAATGAGAATTTTCTGCCCAAGTTTTGTAGTTGGGTTCATTTGTGAGTGTTAATTGAATCATGTTACCAAATAATTCTAAGAATTTGAAAAAAAAATCCCATTATCCAGGAGTGTCCTGAAAACTCCTAGTTAGATGAAAATTTTAAATCTAAATTATATCTTCTGAAGGTGTGACTTCCATTAAATCTTGTTATCTAACAAAGTCTTAAAGCAACATCCCATTATGTAGGAGGGCCCTATAAAACAAAATAAAGTCTAATCCTAAGAGAGACAATTTTTAGGGCTGAATCATATTACCCTACAACAGAACTTAGGCTAAATCTTCTTATCTAATGAAATCTTAAAGGTAGGTCCTCTTTTCGAGGAGGGTCCTGACAACTCCTAATTGAATAATACCTTAATCATACAAACTTTGAAACCAACTTATATTCTTTTGGGGTGCATTAATGATATATCTTGCTACTCATTATTGTTTTGAATTTTAAAACAGGTCCCATTTTCCAAGATGGTCCTGAGAATTTAAGGTCAAGCCTTTCTGGTGCTTGCCTTTCCTTACAGAGGGTCGAAACAAACAAAATTTTCTGCCCTTGATTGCCAAAAACTCTAATGGTATTCCCTTATTCTCCATGTGGGCTCCTGATTGCCTAAAACTTGAACTGTATTCCCTTATTCTCCAGGTGGGCTCCTAATTGCCAAAAATTTGAACTGTATCCCCTTGTTCTCCAGGTGGGCTTTTGACTGCCAAAAATATAAACTGTATCCCCTTATTCTCCAGGTTGGCGCCTGATTGCCAAAAACTTGAACTACATCCCCATGTTCTCCAGGATGGCGCCTGACTGCCAAAACATGAACTATATCCCCTTGATCTCCAGGTGGGCTCCTGATTGCAAAAACTTGAACTGCATCCCTTTGTTCTACAGATGGGCGCCTGATTTCAAAAAACTTGAACTATATTTCCTTGTTCTCCAGGTGGGCACCTCACTTCCAAAACATCTACTATATCCCCTTGTTCTCCAGGTGGGCTCCTGATTTCCAAAAACTTTAACTGTATTCCATTGTTCTCCAGGTGGGTTCTTGATTACCAAAAACTTGAGCTGTATTCCCTCGTTCTCCAGGTGGACTCCTGATTGCCAAAAACTTGAACTGTATCCCCCTGTTTTGCAGGTGGGCTCCTGATTGCCAAAAAACATGAACTATATCCCCTTGTTCTCCAGGTGGGCGCCTGATTGCCAAAGCTTGAACTGTTTTCTATCCTTAAAATTGGAGTTGTTCTCCATTGCTCTCCTGGTGTGTGCCTAATTTAAACAAAAATAGACAAAAAAATGAGGATTTTCTGCCCCAGTTTGGTAGTTTGGTGCATTTGTGAGTGTTAATTGAATCATGTTTCCAAACATTTCTATGAATTTGAATAAAAATCCCATTATCCAGTAGGGTCCTGAAAACTCCTAGTTAGATGAAAATTTTAAATCTAAATTATATCTTCTGAAGGTGCGACTTTCACTAAATCTTGTTATCTAACAAAATCTTAAAGCTACATTCCATTATCTACGAGGGCCCTGAAAAACAAAATCAAGTCTAATCCTAAGAGTGACAATTTTTAAGGCTGAATCATATTACCCTACAACAGAACTTACGCTAAATCTTCTTATCTAATGAAATCTTAAAGGTAGGTCCTATTTTCGAGGAGGGTCCTGACAACTCCTAATTGAATAATATCTTAATCATACAAACTTTGAAACCAACTTATATTCTTTTGGGGTGCATTTATGATAGATCTTGCTACTCATTATTGTTTTGAATTTTAAAACAGGTCCCATTTTCCAAGAGGGTCCTGAGAATTTAAGGTCATGCCTGTCTGGTGCTTGCCTTTCCTTATAGAGGGTTTCTCCGAAACAAACAAAATTTTCTGCCCTTGATTGCCAAAAACTCTAACGGTATTCCCTTGTTCTCCACGTGGGCTCCTGATTGCCAAAAACATGAACTGTATTTCTTTATTCTCCAGGCGGGCTCCTGATTGCCAAAAAATATGAACTATATCCCCCTGTTCTCCAGGTGGGCTCCTGATTGCCAAAAACCATGAACTATATCCCCTTGTTCTCCAGGTGGGCGCCTGATTGCCAAAACTTGAACTGTTTTCTATCCTTAAAATTGGAGTTGTTCTCCATTGCTCTCCTGGTGTATGCCTGATTTAAACAAAAATAGACAAAACAATGAGAATTTTCTTCCCCAGTTTGGTAGTTGGGTGCATTTGTGAGTGTTAATTGAATCATGTTACCAAATATTTCTAAGAATTTTAAAAAAAAAATAGGAGGGTCCCGAAAACTCCTAGTTAGATGAAAAATTTAAATCTAAATTATATCTTCTGAATGTGTGACTTCCACTAAATCTTGTTATCTAACAAAGTCTTAAAGCTACATCCCATTATGTAGGAGGGTCCTGAAAAACAAAATCAAGTCTAATCCTAAGAGTGACAATTTTTAGGGCTGAATCATATTACCCTACAACAGAACTTACACTAAATCTTCTTATCTAATTAAATCTTAAAGGTAGGTCCTATTTTCGAGGAGGGTCCTGACAACTCCTAATTGAATAATATCTTAATCATACAAACTTTGAAACCAAATATTCTTTTAGGGTGCATTTATGATATATCTTGCTACTCATTATTGTTTTGAATTTTAAAACAGGTCCCATTTTCCAAGAGGGTCCTGAGAATTTAAGCTCAAGCATGTCTGGTGCTTGCCTTCCCTTACAGAGGGTTTCTCCGAAACAAACAAAGTTTTCTGCCCTTGATTGCCTAAAACTCTAACGGTATTCCCTTGTTCTCCATGTGTGCTCCTGATTGCCAAAAACTTGAACTGTATTCCCTTATTCTCCAGGCGGGCTCCTAATTGCCAAAAATTTGAACTGTATCCCCTTGTTCTCCAGGTGGTGTTTTGATTGCCAAAAACATAAACTGTATCGCCTTATTCTCCAGGTTGGCGCCTGATTGCCAAAAACTTGAGTTGTATCTCCTTGTTCTCCAGGTGGGCGCCTGATTGCCAAAAACTTGAATTGTATTCCCTTGTTCTCCAGGTGGGCTCTCCTGATTGCCAAAAACTTGAACTGTATCCAATTGTTATCCAGGTGGGTGATTGCCAAAAACTCTAACTGTATTCCCTTGTTCTCCTTATGGGCTCCTGATTGCCAAAAACATGAACTGTATTCATTTATTCTCCACGTGGGCTCCTAATTGCCAAAAATTTCAACTGTATGCCCTTATTCTCCAGGTGGGATTTTAATTTCCAAAAACTTGAGCTATATCCCCTTATTCTCCAGGTGGGCGCCTGATTGCCAAAACCTTGAGTTGTATCCCCTTGTTCTCCAGGTGGGCGCCTGATTAACAAAAACTTAAATTGTATTCCCTTGTTTTCTAGGTGGGCTTCTGATTGCCAAAAACTTGAACTGTATCCCCTTGTTCTCCAGGTGGGCGACTAATTACCAAAAACTTGAACTATTTCCCCTTGTTCTCCAGGAAGGCGCCTAACTGCCAAAACTTGAACTGTATCCCCTTGTTCTCCATGTGGGTGCCTGATTGTCAAAATCTTGAGTTGTATCCCCTTGTTCTCCAGGTGGGCGCCTGATTGGAAAAAACATTAACTGTATCCCCTTGTTCTCCAGGGGGCGCCTGATTTCATTAGATAACAAGATTTAGCGTAAGTTCTATTGTAGGGTAATATGATTCAGCCCTAAAACTTGAGTTTTATCCCCTAGTTCTCCAGGAGGGTGCCTGATTGACAAAAACTTGAACTGTATTCCCTTATTCTCCAGGTGGGCTCCTGATTTCCAAAAACTTGTACTTTATCCCCTTGTTCTCCTGGTGGGCGACTAATTACCAAAAACTTGAACTATATCCCCTTGTTCTCCAGGATGGCACCTGACTGCAAAAACTTGAACTGTATCCCCTTGATCTCCAAGTGGGCTCCTGATTGCAAATACTTGAACTGCACCCCTTTGTTCTACAGGTGGGCACCTGATTGCCAAAAACTTGAACTATATCTCCTTTTTCTCCAGGTGGGCAACTGACTTCCAAAATATAAACTGTAAGCCCTTGTTCTCCAGCTGGCTCCTGATTGCCAAAAACTTTAACTGTATTCCATTGTTCTCCCGGTGGGTTCTTGATTACCAAAAACTTGAACTGTATTCCCCTGTTCTCCAGGTGGACTCCTGATTGCAAAAAACTTGAACTGTATCCCCCTGTTCTGCAGGTAGGCTCCTGATTGCCAAAAAATATGAACTATATCCCCTTGTTCTCCAGGTGGGCGCCTGATTGCCAAAACTTGAACTGTTTTCTATCCTTAAAACTGGAGTTGTTATCCATTGCTCTCCAGGTGCGTGGCTAATTTAAACTAAAATAGACAAAACAATGAGAATTTTCTGCCCAGTTTGGTAGTTGGGTGCATTTATGAGTTTTAATTGAATAATGTTACCAAATATTTCTAAGAATTTGAAAAAAAAATCCCATTATCCAGGAGGGTCCTGAAAACTCCTAGTTAGATGAAAATTTTAAATCTAAATTATATCTTTTGAAGGTGTGACTTCTACTAAATCTTGTTATCTAACAAAGTCTTAAAGCTACATCCCATTATCTAGGACGGCCCTGAAAAACAAAATCAAGTCTAACCCTAAGAGTGACAATTTTTAGGCTGAATCATATTACCCTACAACAGAACTTGCACTAAATCTTGTTATCTAATGAAATCTTAAAGGTCGGTCCTATTTTCGAGGAGGGTCCTGACAACTCCTAATTGAATAATATCTTAGTCATACAATCTTTGAAACAAACTTATATTCTTTTAGGGTGCATTTATGATATATCTTGCTACTCATTATTGTTTTGAATTTTAAAATAGGTCCCATTTTCCAATAGGGTCCTGAGAATTTACCGTCAAGCCTGTCTGGTGCTTGCCTTTCCTTACAGAGGGTTTTTCCGAAACAAACAAAATCTTCTGCCCTTGATTGCCAAAACTCTAACTGTATTCCCTTGTTCTCCATGTGGGCTCCTGATTGCTAAAAACATGAACTATATTCATTTATTCTCCAGGTGGGCTCCTTATTGCCAAAAATTTGAACTGTATCCCCTTGTTCTCCAGGTGGGCTTTTGATTTCCAAAAACTTGAGCTATATCCCCTATTCTCCAGGTGGGCGCTTGATTGCCAAAACCTTGAGTTGTATCCCCTTGTTCTCCAGGTGGGCGCCTGATTGACAAAAACTTAAACTGTATTCACTTATTCTCTAGGTGGGCTCCTGGTTGCCAAAAACTTGAACTGTATCCCCTTGTTCTCCAGGTGGGGTACTAATTACTAAAAACTTGAACTATATCCCCTTGTTCTCCAGGAAGGCACCTGACTGCCAAAACTTGAACTGTATCCCCTTGTTCTCCAGGTGGGCTCCTGATTGCAAAAACTTGAACGGCATCCCTTTGTTCTATAGGTGGGCGCCTGATTGCCAAAAACTTGAGTTGTATCCCCTAGTTTTCCAGGTGGTCACCTAATTTCCAAATACTTTAACTGTATTGCCTTGTTCTCCAAGTTGGCTCCTGATTGCCAAAAACTTGTACTGTATGCCTTTGTTCTCCAAGTGGGCTGCTAATTTCCAAAAACTTGAACAGTATTCCCTTTTTCTCCAGGTGGGCGCCTAATTGCCAAAAACATGAACTGTATCCCATTGTTCTCCAGGTGGGCTCCTGATTGTCAAAAACTTAAAATCTGTTCCCTTGTTCTACAGGTGGGTGCCTGATTGCCAAAAACTTAAGTTGTATCCCCTTGTTCTCCAGGTGGGCGCCTGATTGGAAAAAACATTAACTGTATCCCCTTGTTCTCCAGGTGGGCGCCTGATTGCCAAAAGCTTAAACTATATGTCCTTGTTCTCCAGGTGGGCACTTGACTACCAAAGCTCCAACTATATCCCCTTGTTCTCCAGGTGGGCTCCTGATTGCCAAAAACTTTAACTGTATTCCATTATTATCCAGGTCGGCTACTGATTACCAAAAACTTTAACTGTATTCCCTTGTTCTACAGGTGGACTCCTGATTGCCAAAAACTTGAACTGTATCCCCCTATTCTCTGGGTGGGCTCCTGATTGAGAAAAAACATGAATTATATCCCCTTGTTCTCCAGGTGGGCACCTGATTGCCAAAACTTGAACTATTTTCTATCCTTAAAGCTGGTGTTGTTCTCCCTTGCTCTCCAGGTGGGTGCTTTATTTCAACAAAAATAGACAAAACAATGAGAATTTTCTGCCCCAGTTTGGTAGTTGGGTGCATTTGTGAGTGTTAATTGAATCATGTTACCAAATATTTCTAAGAATTTTAAAACTAAATCCCATTATCCGGGAGAGTCCTGAAAACTCCTAGTTAAATGACAATTTTAAATCTAAATTATATCTTCTGAAGGTGTGACTTCCACTAAATCTTGTTATCGAAGAAAGTCTTAAAGCTACATCCCATTATCTAGGAGGACCCTAAAAAACAAAATCAAGTCTAATCCTAAGAGTGACAATTTTTAGGGCTGAATCATATTACCCTACTACAGAACTTACGCTAAATCTTGTTATCTAAAGAAATCTTAAAGGTAGGTCCCATTTTCCAGGAGGGTCCTGACAACTCCTAATTGAATCCTATCTTAATCATGCAAACTTTGAAACCAACTTATATTTCTTTGGGGTGCATTTATGATAGATCTTGCTACTCATTATTGTTTTGAATTTTAAACTAGGTCCCATTTTCCAATAGGGTCCTGAGAATTTACGGTCAAGCCTGTCTGGTGCTTGCCTTTCCTTACAGAGGGTTTCTCCGAAACAAATGAAATTTTCTGCCCCTATTTCAATCAGTGAAAAATCTTGTTAGTTTAAATATGTGGTGGTTGGTTTGTGGCCTTGACTTTGGGGGCAATGTCTCCTTCACTTCCCATGATAACTTTGATTTCCACTCGAAGACCTTGCTTGTTTATAGACTAACTACTTTCTCTGTCACCCTTATTACAGAAAATACCTTTTCTGCATTCAGACCAAATACCCTACATCTGTTGCATTGTTCATGAACTGACATTTACCAAACCTTTGTGTCTCACATGAATCTCAAAGCACGACAATTTCCATGCACTCGCTGTGTATGTTGTTCTTTCTTGACTTAAACCATTGGCCCTGGCCTAGAGGTCTATTGTTCCTTCTCTTGCCATGATAACTTTGATTTCTGCTTGGAAGGCCTTGCTTTTCACTGGTTAACCAACTTTTGTCAGTCTTACCACAGAAAATACCTTTGATCCGTTCACCTAACATCCTCCATCTATTGCATTGTTCATGCATTGATATGTACCAAACCTTTGTATTTCACATAGATCCCAAAACATGTTGATTGTTACCAACTCAGTGCGCTTGTTGTTCTTTCCTAACTTATGACACTTTGATGTTCAAGCCGGATCCCGTTTTGTGCAATTGGAAGGCTGGTGGCAAATTTGAAATAATTTCTCACTTGTTCTGACCAAACAGACTCAGAAAGAGGAAGTAAACAAGACAAAAGGAACGGATTAAAGAACAAAGAAAAGAGATGATTTCCTAATAAGAAAGCTACAAAGTAAAAACATATCAGATGTGGACACCAACTCTAACGACAATGACTTGCACCTGTGGCCTATTCTATTAAGCACGTTTGAAGTCCAACTCTTGTTGTACCTCTAAAACGTGAAACTAGGCTTCAATGTTCTGATTATCCAATCTGATTCACGATCCTTATTCAACTTGTGGTGCCCGAAGGGTTTTCACCATCAAGCCTCTCTCATTTTGTTCTTTCTCTCTACTTACCGTCGCCTTAGATGCCTGTGAAGGGTTTCACCAATAAGACTCTCTTATTTTTGTTTTTTTTTCTTTGTTTAGAATGGAGTGTTGCCCCTGATATGAATCACCTCTACTTGCTCGACTTGGCATCTCTCGAAGACTAGTTGGAAGGTTTTTGTTTAGACCGTAATGTGCGCTTTTGGATAGGGTTAGAAAGAAAGAGTATCACGAAGGCTCAAAACAACTTGATTGGGTTCAAACTTACAACTTGTGGAATTAGATCATTTACATAGTCACAACTTCTGCCCTAGTTTCTTTGCTTTGGGACTTTTTGAAATTTTATTTTGATGGGACCGAACCGTGAGGATGCCTACATATCCTTAAAAGGAATCAAGTCGAACATAGTTCATGTCATAGAAATTACTTTGTATGTTGTGTTTTTTCTTTTCTCTTCTTTCGTTTTTTTTTCTTTTTTAGTTGTCGTTTTTCTTCTTTTTTTTTCTCTTTTTCTTTTTCTTTTGTCTTTTTCATTCTTTTCTTTTCTCTCTTTTCCTTCACTTATCTTTCACGCTTGCATTTCTAATCTTTGCTACTGATTCCAAAAGAGGGATATGAAAGGAAATAAATAAGGCTCAAAAGGGGTAACAAAGGATAAAGTGTTTAGATAGGAGAACAAAATGCCTTCGTTATTCCAATCATCAAAACATGCCAAGTACAAACAAATACAATTTAACCAAAGAAATCATACATAACATCTTTTGACTGCATCAAAATTCATAGCCATATCCACATATTTACCTTCTACATCTGTTAAGCACAAAGCACCATTGGACAATACTCCCACTCTCATTGCCACGAATGACCCCTATCAATTTGGGCGAATTAGCCTTTAGCTTCAACCAATGCGGAATGATGCATTTAAATAGGGTTTCTTTATGTTCTATCTGCCCCAGTTTCACACATTTCGGGCTTGAAGTGATCTCAAAATGCCTTTACTTATTCCCTCAAATGTCCCTATCATCTTCAAAATTGTTTCGTTGCTTCATGACTAAACTGACTTTTTAAGACGAGACTGAGAATTACGCGTGCATGTCATGTCACTAGAGTCGACAGGAATAGGACAACAAAAGAAAAAGAAAACCAACAAAAATGACTAGAATAACAGAAAATAGAAAATTGCATTAGACGGATGGTGAAAGGGTTCGAACAATAAAACAAGCAAACTGAACTGGGGTTACAACCTTGAAACAAACCTAGACAACACTAAACGAGCTACTACAACTAAACAAAGTATGCACAATAAAACGATAGAGAGAATTGAGCCACAAGATAATATCCGTATTACAACCCTGAAATAACGCAGACAACATAAATGACAATAAAAAAAACCACCAAGACTCCTTCCCGGGTAGCCAAGAAAGAAGCGTCTTTCCAATTACCACGCTCGGCATCTTAGCCACTTAGTTCCGCATCAATAATGCCAAGACCATTACCAACTTCAATATTATCAACTTTAGTCAACACGTTCCTAAGAGGATTCGCATGCTCCCTATAACTGTCATTTATCACAATACCCCTTCTTCAATCAGTCTTTATATTTCCCTTTTTCAATGAGCGACAATCTTTAAGGCTATGACCTTGGACATTAAAGTGGTACATGCATCGCACAGCATGATCAAAGCCTTTTGCATATAGGTCTGGAATATAGCCGAGGAGCGGCTCAATCAGGTCAGAATGCTTTAACTTGTCAAACAAACTTGTGCAGGATTCTTCGATGGGCGTGAAATTATCTTTTAACATTTGTTTACCTCCATGCCTCAATTTTTTAGGATTGTTGGATGCTTGAAAATGCTATAAAGGCACACGAGAATTTTGGGATGATGGTGGTTGCCCTAGGGAGTGACCCGGTGGTTGGATAGATGACTGAATGTTATTCGGCTGGTAATACTGGGGTGGATTATGTGGAGCTTGGGGACGTTCATGGGGTCAGTATTGAGGGCGAAAGCTTATAGCAAGAATGACTACTCGACCCTGTCATCGGCGAAGGGAGTGACCTACTAGTTAGACAAATGACCGAATGTTGTTCGGCAGATATTACTGGGGTGGATTATGTGGAGTTTGGGGATGCTCATGGGGTTGGTATTGAGGATGAAAACTTTTAGCAAGAATAACCACAGGACCCTGTCGTCGGTGGGGCTCAGCAACACCTTTTCTATATATGGGAGGGCTATCCTGAGCAACTTGTTCGTTCCATCTGAGCCAAAAGTCCTTAAAACTTTCCTTGGGTTTCTTTTCCATCTGAGATCGGGAGGAGTGGTCTGGAATAATGTCTATATTGTACTGAAAGTGTCGCATAAAATCTTGAGCCATGTTATCCCATGTATGCCACTTACCGACATCTTGACGAGTATGCCATTCCAAAGCTTCCCCAGTCAGGCTCTCACTGAAGTACACCATCAGCAACTCATCTTTCCCGCAAACACTTCCCATTTCATTGCAATAACCTCTCAGATGGGCTACTGGATCTCCACCCCATCAAACAAGTTAAACTTTGGCACTTCAAAACTCTGCGGGCGGGTGAACGTCAGGGAACATACACAACTCTTTGTATGACATGCTAACCTAGTCTCCAGTCCCTTACATGTTCTTTAAAGACAGTTCTACACTTTTTATCTTCCCGGATATCTCATCTTGCCCTTCTTTTCCTTTAACCTTTTCATTTTCATATGAAGCTCATCCCAAGAGCTCTTCTTTTATGAGTCAGGCACCTTGTGGGCAACTTTTAAGGGGTAATATTGGGCATCATGAGCTTTGAGTGGGTATTCATTGTTGGGGATAATGGATAAGATAGGAGGGCAATTTTGGGGCAAGTTAATTGGAGGACGAGTGATGGAGCTACTAGGGTTGTTGGGAAAGCTGTGATAAATGGGTGGATCTGCAGAGTATGGGGGATCATCCGGCGCTATGACCGGAGTTTGGGTAAGTGTAGCATCTAAAAAGCTAGGTAGTGGCGGGGATCGCGCCTTCCAAGCCATCCAAGCCTAATACATGTCCGTCATGTATTGTCTTAACATCCTTACCTCATTAGAAAAACCAGTGTCCTGTTCAAACAACTGCTCTCGGGCACCTGTATCAACGAACCCTATTTTGTTGTTGTCCGTAATAACCTTTTGAATTTATGTTTTGGAGAGAAGTTACTACTTCGAGAACCACAAACTAACCACATTTCTGCTATGAAGATATGAAAGGGAACAAAATGGGGTCATCCCGTTAGCGTTAGAGCATTTAACAACAAAAATATCACATTGCGTGCAATGCACCTAGCAACAATTAATGGTTCTAGAATGACTTCGAGGGTCATAAGGTCACTTGGCATCATCCCAATTTGTCCATTTGAATCTTGTTTTTTCTTTTCTTTCCTCGCACATCTTAGCTCGCTCATTTTCCTTCCCTTCTTTTTTCTTTCTGATTATCGCTCTTTTCTTCCCTCTCATTTCTCCCATCCCATAATTTCACCATTTTTTTCTTCTTCTTTTTCTCTCTTTCTTTTAATAAAGTTAAAAAAATAATTTGATCGAACCCTATGTAGGTTGCCTACGTATCATGATGCTATATGAATCAAATCTTTGCATAGTTCAGGAAGATCAAGAATAAAGTAAAAAAACTAACGTTCTCTTTTCTTTTTCCTTTTCTTCTCCTTTTTTTTACCTTAATGACTACTCTGATGATAAAAGAGAAATAAAAGAAGCAAATCCTTTTTTTTTGAATTGTCTAGACTTAATGTTCTATGACCTATTTAAAACTCAAGCTTAACAAGTTTTTTTTTCTCTTTTTTTTACACAAATTCTCTATTAAGGAAAAATCCTAGAGGAGAAAAATATTTTTTTGACATTTTTTATGAAGGAAATCATGTTGTTTTCTTTTTCTTCTATGTACAATGTCCTAAAGTTCTAATGAAAATGAAAGGATATTTTTTTCATTTTTCAGTAGTTTCCCAAAGAAGAACCTTAATAGAAAATCTTTTTTTTTTTGGATTATTGAAATTAATACCTTAAAGAAAACTCTTTAAAGCGGTACTAAAAGAAAATTTTCTTTTTTTTTTTTGGATTTTTACTCCTAATATACTAAAGGAGATATAAAAGAAAAAATTTTATACTTGGAGTTCTATATATTAACTTCCTAACGAGAAACACCTCAAAAGATTGTTTTTTTTTTAATTAAAAAAATTCTAGAACTGGTATTTTAAATAAAACTTCCCAAGGAAATAAAAACGCAAAATATCTTTTTTTTGGTATTTTTGATTTATAACACACTTTTACTTCTTCTTCTTTTTTGAAATACAAAAATAGTAAATACATTAACAAAAGACTCGACATGACTGTACAAAACTAAAAGGCAATAGACTCAAAACATAAAAAGAAAAATCTCCTAAAGCATCTCCTGAAAGGATGGTCCCGGGGTGTCTGTCATGCTCAAACTCTGATAAGTAGACCCACACCTGTATGAGAAAATTAAGACCAAATAAAGTTAAAGAGCTATAATGCTATGTGAGACAATAACCCTTCTAGTTGGACACATGCAAGACAAGATTGTGGCTATTTTTCTAAAACTAACCTATATGGCTAAAAGTGGCTAAAAATGCAAGATTTGACTAAGACCTTGCAAAGACAAGAACCTAAGACTTAATAGGAACACTGGACCCTATGGGGGTTGCCTACACATCACGCCCCGAAAGACGATAATCAGGTATGCGTACTTCGGGCAGATTGGATACGGTCGAGAAAAAAAAAATAACTAATTAAGAGAATACGCTTTTCTTGTCTTTTCAGTTGAAAACTGATGAAACATGTAACTTCTTTTTAAATTTTCTTTTTTCTCTTTTTTCTTGAGTTTTTTTTTTTTTGGAAAATGATGGGAAAGTGCAAAATCTTTTTGAATTTTTCAAGCTATTTTTTTTTAACAAAATGTGACAAAAAATAAAATTGGGCCCCACTCGCTTTATCTTCACACGTCACCCTCTTTTTTCTTTTTCTTTCTTTCATTTTTTCATCTGACCGCAGCTATTATTGGTCCGCCAAATGACCTTTTTACCCTTGAATAAATGCAACATATAGCACATAGGATGCATCAAGATGGTTTGTTATTTTGGGTACACATGTCCTAGACGGAGCCAACCCCTGTGTTGAGTCCCCTAAGTAAAGTGCACATGATTCAAAAAACTGTTCCTACTAGGGATCCGGCATGGGGCTTTGTTATTCTAGGTTTAAAACCTGGGTTTATTGTTCTAGACATGGCTTACCCTAGCGGACAACTCGAGCAGAGGCGGGGGGGGGGGGGGGGGGGGGGGGGGGGGGGGGGCAGCGTACTGGTAACCAAAATATCATCTGGCTTTGCAACTTGCCCAAACCTCGTTCTTATTGGAATTTGAGACTAACAGAAAGAAGTCACGCCAGTGTGCACTCCTCATAAGAGAGAAGAGAGGGGTTTCGTAGCAGTTTATATACACTTCAGATAATATCAAAGTTGTAAAAGCAACATTTAACACATTAGGCCCAAACATGTAATAAAATCATATAATGAACAAAGCCAAATACAACAATTATTCTAAGCTCGAATTCTTTAACCCTGAACCAGAAATTATGGGTTCTTAGAGTCACCGGAGTTGTCACACCTCCTTTTTCCTTACAACCGGAAAGGGTATAAGGAAGTTTTTCCAATTTAAAGTGACAATCAAAATGCGATTATTATTTAAGAATTAGAGTCGCCACTTGGGATAATTTATGGTGTCCCAAGTCACTGGTTAAATCTGGAATCGAGGAAAGATTGACTCTTTTTATAGTCCGCGAACATAGAAATCCGGGTAAGGAATTTTGTTAACCCGGAAGAAGGTGTTAGGCATTCCCGAGTTCCGTGGTTTTAGCATGGTCGCTCCACTATTATATTGGCCTATTATCTGATTTTTAGTACATGTTTTAGCCTATGGTTTAATTTTAACTTTATAACCTCTTTTATTTAGTTAATTTTTAAGAAAAATTCAACTTCATCTAAAACATGTCTTGAACCACGTCACATAAATGCACATGCAGTCCACGACACATTTTATCTAACATTATTGGGAATTGGATTTGGGTCACATAAATACACACCTGAGTTTAGGAAGGTAAATTATTAAAATAATGAGCCTAAAGCAAATAGGCATTTCCAGCTTTGCAAGGACCATGGAAAATTCGCTAAATGGCGCGCCTCAAATTCTAAGGATTCAAAAGCTAATTACATGAGGGCCATGCTATATTCTATTTAATGGCACATCTCGAAACTACTTTAAGAATCTGATTAATAAATCATTAAAGAAATGGAGATTTGTTCAAACTAGGTGATTAGGCTTGTAAAATAATAGAGCTATTCCAGAAACGAATTGGGCCGGCAACTGCCTTTAAATAATATAGCCAGCACGAGAAAATACGTAGGCTTAAGCGTGATGAACGGATACACAGCCTGGGTCGCAAAATATCTTCACACTCTGGCCTGGGATAAGCCCAAGTTTAACGTGAGAACAAACTCGACTTCGAGTCTGAAAAAAAAAATAAAACAATTTGAGTGGACAAAGCACAAAAATAAATCTACTGGGTTTCAGCATCATGAACAATAGAGCATGAGTTACTCAAAATAACCAAACACCCAAGATATAAACACCATTCAAATGAATCTTCCAAGTTGTTGTTATAATTTCCATACACAATCAATTTACTCAATAATTTGCACACTAGCATGATCCCTAAATTCAACATTCGTGTATTAACATATTCTTCTCTATATCCCATTTCCTCATCTTAAATACTCATTCCAAATGTCTTTAAATCAACAGTTAATTTGCAAAAAACAATAACAAGAGGTCTAATATAACATATCCTATGCTAACATGCTTAGTACAAAACTTAGCTAATGGTCCAACTGATAGATTACCATCGAGTTCCCTTTTTAAAAGTCCAAAATGAGCTATAAAAATAAGAACTAAAAACTAAATACATACCAAATACAAGCTAATGAAAACTCTTTGTAATGAACATGCAGTGTATCAATAATGTTCAAACCCATATTGTTTATAAAAAATGAATTTAAGCTAGACGAATCCAAGCATGTTGAGGCTGGGTTTTAAACTCCAGAATTCATTTCAACTTCAGGACAAACCTCATGATAAGAATTAAGTAGCAGGTACCTGACTACAACATTACACAAATGAAAAATAAGTTGGAATTCAAGGTGAAACAACAAAAGCAAACTCGAGCCAGTAAACCAACAATCAAAATAGACATGAAACCTAATTTTCGATCGAAAATACTCCCAGAAATCCTTTGTAATTTTCAGATCATTTAACTAAAAGAAAACTCTCCCAATTTCCATTATAAATGCCAAATAAAAATCAGTGTTTTGAAGGACTCAGCCATTTTTATTTTTCAGAATTTTTTTGTCCCTTCCAAATCTGACTTCAACCCCAAGTAACAATGCCTTTATAGGCAAGCCATTAGGGTAGCCTAAAATAAATCAAATTTGCATTTGAACCCTTTTGGAATTTTTGTTTTAGCTTAAAGACCCCCAATCAAATATCAGATTTTCAAATTCATCCCCCAACCCAGCTTCTTAGAAGCTTCCTATTCTGTTACACTCAAGATTCCCTAGGCCAATTTCCTAGACTACCCCTCGAACCCTGATTAATTGTCCCTGAACCAGAACGGGTCGTGGGTCAACTTTCACCCAATGGTTCAGACCCAAGATGAGTTGGAACTAACCCAAATCTAAAATCGAATTCAAAAATCCAATTAGCCCAAACTAGCCCTTATCTAATTAACAAACTATAAGCAATAAATAACACATGCTGAAATTAAAAATTAGACTAAATGATTCACTAACTAAAATTAACCAAACTAATAAATATAAACTAATATGATTACAGACTAACTACACTAATTAAGAAAAAGACTCATAATTTCTCATGCATGAACAAGTACCTCTGGAACGAATAAAAGGAATTAAGAAGAACAGAAGAAGCAGAGAAGTACAAAAAGAAAGAAAAATTGAAGAAAAGGTAATAAAAGAAAACGGAAAATACCTAAAAGCCTCGGACAATAAAAAGTTGCGACGAATCTTCAAATCCTCAGATTTTTCGGCCAAATCTGATGTTAATCGTGTGGTCTTGCAAAGAGAACACGAATAAAATCGAATTAGACCCAAAATTTAAACAAAATCTTTACTTGGGATTTTTAGGGTCCATCTTCGATCGAAAATTTGAGAATCTCCAGAAATATTCGAAGGGAACTGACCCAAGATTTAGGAAGAGGGGGTCGTGGGGCTTATGGGGTGTTAATTTGGGAGGTGTTGGAGGTGGCGCCGCCACCCTAAAGCTGTGGGAAAAGGGGGCGGCTGCTAGGGTTTAGGGGCGGTCTCTAAATATGTGAAATTAAAGAGACAATAAGGGGGATGGGGGACTGGAGGGGCTCGAACATTATTATACTACCCATACCCATATTTCCCACCCGTTGGATTTGAAGGAAATCAACGACTGGGATTCAACAATAGTTAAACGGGGTTGTTTCGGCCTAGGACGGGGTCGTTTGGGTAATAGGTGGTGCAGACCTGGTATTTGGGGTGGAGATGGGCCGGGTTTGACCGGGTCTTGGGGAAGACGACTTGGGCTGGGAATTTTAATTGATTTGGCCCAAACTGACTTCTTATTCCTTTGTTTTCTTTTCTTTTTTACTTCTTTTTTTTTTCTAATTTCTTTCAAATTAAAAATAAAAATAATCCTAAATTAATTCCTAATCAAATTATACTATCCAATTACAATCACTAGCTCTAAATTAAAATTACCACAAATAATTAAAATGAAATTCAGGAAAAACTACCAAAATTAAAAAGTGCAAAATAAACTGCTTTTGTGATATTTCCATTTTTATAAAATAAACTAATTTACTAACTAATTTAACAGTGTAAAATTAAATCCTAAATATAAATGCAATATAAATTTTGTATTTTTATAAATTAGATGAAACTAAACATGCGCAGACAAATGCAAACAATAACATAAATGCTACAAAAATCTAGGAAATTACAAATAATGGCAAAATTCATTTTGTTTTGAATTTGTTGGAGTAATTCATATAGGGCAAAAATCATGTGCTCACACTAATTGTTAGAGCAGTTGATACTAGGCGTATAAAGTTCAACGGAGAAATGCGAGCTAAAAAGGGGCAGTAGTCAAATGGGGGGCTTGCTACCTGGGCCTCGAGCTGATCAACGGAAGGCCTCGAGGTCGTTATACAGCTTGAGGTCGAGCTATTGAAGGTAACCGGGGAAGGGATAACAGTTAAGATATGATTAAAGAAGGCTCTTTATGGCCAATACCAAGGAATAAATTAATAGTAAGTATGAAAGCAATAAATGGAAAGAGTAACCTCAAGCAGATGAGTTAGAGAGAAGAGAGAGAGAGATGTTATTGCTTTTGTGTAGAATAATTGGATCAACCGTCACCCCTTACAAAGTGGTGTGGATTCCCTTTATATAGGAGGTGAATCCAGTTATGGTACAACATACATTAATTATGAAATCATGGAGATGGGACGGCTAGACGTGATGTCTCGATACAGGCTCTGGGTAGGCCGGCTTTGTCAGACTTAGCCGCGTGCCTTGGAAATTCCTCCTTTGCTCTGGCCTCGATCTTCGTCTTCTTTGAGTTAGGCCTCGTCAAGCTGTGAGGGAGGGGACTCGGTTGCAACTCCGCATCCTCGATGTCTTGAGGTATTCTTTCGAAGTGACTTGATAGCAAGAAATCAAGCCCTTTGATTTCACCGCATACACTCTTAATTGGAACTCTTTTGTATTTGAAAAAATCATAAAGTGGAAATACTACCCAACTATTGGAAAATATTGGGTAGTTTTTTAGAAATCATTTGTATATCTAAAGAACTTTCCATTAGAAATATATTATATTAACACCGATAGCATTACATTTCATTGAAGGGGACACAACCTTGGTCTCCGTAATCAAATTATTTACATTCTCAAAGTTACAATTAGTTATCTCTTCAAATAAAAATCATATAATACTCTTGTTACAATTAACGGAATAGAACTACGACCTAAGTCAAGTAGCATACTACTCGAGTAACCTTTTCACGCCTATTCCTTGTGGGATTCGACCCCATCCTTGTTGGAATTTTATATTTGACACCAACCACCTTACACTACTCAATTAAAGTGTAATTTGAGCGTATAAATGGGCAAACCTATACCATTTACCCTATGATCATTGTAGATATGACAAGGATCCCACAGGATATAACTAGCCATCGACTAATTGTCGACTAACTAGCCATCGACTAATTCATCAAAGACACTATAACAAAGCTCCTCAAGATAGGCTCTATTAGGGGAGTAAGATATCCCGAATAACTAGCCAATGTGATGGTAGTTCCCAAAAAGGGGAATAAACTAAGAATGTGCGTAGATTATAAAGATCTAAATAGGGCATGCCCAAAGGAATACTACTACCCAACATCAATCACTTGATCGATGTCACGGCCGACCAAGAAACCCTCACTTTCCTCGAAGTACGGCAATGTAATACCCTTTGGGATAAATGTAGGGGCCACATACCAATGCCTAGTTAATAAGATGTTCGAACATCAAATAGGAAACTCAATGGAAGTCTATATTGATGACATGCTATTTAAGTCCCTGTGCCTAGAGGACAATTTGATTCATTTGCAGGAAACATTCGACATCCTCAGAAGTTACAACATAAAACTCAATGCTGAGAAGGGTGCCTTCGAGGTAGGATCGGGCAAATTCTTAGGTTTTATTGTATCAAACAAAGGAATCGAGATCAACCATGAAAATATCACAGCCATCGAGGAAATTAGGGTGGTAAATAACATAAAGGCCGTGCAGCGGCTGATCGGGAAGATAGCAGCCTTGGGCTGGTTCATATAAAGGTCATCGGACAAGAGTCACCATTTCTTCTCCTGGCTCAAACACAAAAACAACTTTGAATGGACTGTAGAATGCCAACACGCCCTAGAGGAGTTAAAGAGATACCTGACAAGACCGCCTTTTTTCCACACCCCAAAAGACGGTGAGACATTCATTGTATTTACACCTGGCCATATCCGAGATAGCGGTAAGTGGTTTACTGATTCGAGAGGAAAAAGGTACGCAATTCCTTGTTTATTATGTAAGTCGGACCCTGGGTGATGCCGAAACAAGGTATCCGCACCTAGAAAAACTAGCTCTTACATTAATAAGTGTGTCTCAAAAATTGAAACCTTACTTCCAATGCCATAATATTTGTGTTTTAACACATATCGCCTTCGAAACATATTGAATAAACCCGAATTATTGGTCCGATTGGCCAAATGGTCCATCAAACTTGGGGGATATGATATCGAGTATCATCCTCGAACGACTATGAAGTCTCAAATTCTGGCATACTTCATAGCCGACATTTATCCCTCCCTCGTACCCGAGGTCGAGAAATAACTCTTGCTAAAAACGGGCACATCTTCCGGGATATGGACCACGTTCATTGATGACACTTCAAACGTAAGAGGGTCCGGGCTCGATATATTTCTAAGGGCACCTATGAGTTATGTGATTAGACAATCTATAAAAACCACAAGACTAACTAACAACGAATCCGACTTTGAGTCTATGCTTCCAAGTCTGGAATTGGCAAAAAGCAAAGGTGCTGAAGTCATTGAAGCAAAATGTAATTCCCTCCTGGTGGTAAACCAGGTAAATAGGACCTTCGAGGTTTGGGAAGACAGGATGCAAAGATACTTATATAAAATTCAAGTCACATTTTATCACTTCAAAGAATGGAATCTGGTCCACATACCTCGAGAGGAAAATAGCAAAGTCGATGCCCTCGCAAACCTAGGATATTCCGTCGGGGAAGATACATGCTCCCAAAGGTTGTGGTTTAACAGTCCAATTCAGTAATCGAGGAAGGCCATGCCGAGATCAACTCCACTAGCCTAACATGGGAGAGGATAAACAAATATATAGGTTATATAGAGAGCGGGAAGCTGCCCATAGACCCAAAAGAGTCAAGGGCCTTGCAAACCAAAGCGGTCTAATTCTCGATCAATGAAAACAGAACTATTTATAGAAGAACATTTGATGGCCCCCTATCAGTATGGTTGGGGCTAGGAGATACACACTATGTGCTTTAACAGATCCACGAGGGCACCTGCGGAAACCACTCCTGTGTCGATTCCTTGGTTCGGGACTTCATGGAGAATGACACCAAAGAATTCGTCTGCAAATGCGACAGATGCCAAAGATTCGCCCCAATGATTCACCAAACTGGTGAACAAATACATTAAATTTTCTCACCATGGTCGTTCATGAAATGAGGATTATATAACATCGGACCTCTACCAACGGTGCCAGGTAAAGATAGATTTATTTTATTTATGACTGACTACTTCTCGAAATGGGTTAAAGTGCATGCCTTTGAAAAAATAAGAGAAAAAGAAGTCATTAATTTCATGTGGGACCATATCATGTGCCGATTTGGAATTCCTTCCAAGATAACGAGTGATAACAAGAATCAATTCATCGGAAGCAAAGTAACGTAGTTCTTCGAAGATAATAAGATCAAAAGGATCCTATCGATGCCCTACCACCCATGTGAAAACGGCCAAGCCGAATCCCCAAACAAAACCATAATTCAAAACTTAAAGAAGAGGTTTGAAAGCGCAAAGGGAAGATGGAGAGAAATATTACCCGAAGTGCTCTGAGCATATCGAACAACTCCAAAATCAAGCACGGGGGAGATGCCTTTCTCCTTGGTATATGGTGCCGAGGCTTTGATACCGGTCGAGGTCGGAGGAACTACCGCCAGATTTTGACACACCACCAAGAGCTCAACTAATAAGTCCATGACTACTGCTCTTGAACTGTTAGATGAAAAGCGAGAAGCTCGTTGGTCCAAATAGCCGCACAATATACATAATTGAAAGATACTACAACAGGAGAAAAAATCTTTGACTTTTTGTAATTGGGGACTTGGTCCTAAGGAAATTCACCTTTAATACTGGAAATCCTAATGAAGGAAAGTTTGTTCAGAACTGGGATGGACCGCACCGCGTCCTCGAGATAGTTGGCAAAGGGTCCTAAAACCTCAGCACCATAGAAGGCGAACAACTTCCAAGCAATTAGAATATATCAATGATCAAATGCTATTAGTGCTAAAAGCTCAAAGTCCTTAGGTTTCAAAGGCATGTGTTGCACTCTTTTCCTTCGATTGTTTTTTTCAATCCCAAAAAAGGGTTTATAACCGACAAGGCAACATCTATATGCTACCTAAAGAGGACTCAACAAACATTAAAGTCTTATATTCAATCAGCGTCGAATACTGAGGGGCATCCCCCCGTAATGTCCCCTCCTCAGAAAAGCCAAGACATGCTAAATGGGCTGCAGATAGGAAAACGATGTACCGGGCCAAACGATCGAACGAACCGTGCCCCTATAGAATAACCGAGCCCCAGGTAGTGAGAACCTTTATACTTGTACCAAGTAATCAACGAATACTTTCCCCTCCGTCAAGGAATTTCACGTTTCAAAGATGTTCGGTAATGTTTTGCAAAATGGCTCCAAAGCCAAAAGACGTCCCGAACACTCGGGGACTAGCATCAACAACTCAAAACTGTATGACCTCCGGGTCGGAGCTTCCAACTCGTAAGCCCTCAATGAGGCAACATCACAAAATGGCTCCCGAGCCAATATACATCACAGTATCGAGGAATAGCATCAAAATCTCAAAGCCGTATGACCTCCAGGTCGGAGCTTCAAACTAGTAAGCCCTCAATGAGGCAACACCAAGTTTACAAAATGGCTCCAGAGCCAAAAAACGTCCCCAACACTTGGGGACTGGAGTCAACAATTAGAAGTTGTATGACCTCCAAGTAGGAGCTTCGAACTCATAAGCCCTCAATGAGGCAACATAAAATTCACCAAATGGCTCCAGAGCCAAAAAACGTCCCTAACAGTGGGGGATTGGCATAAAAAACTCAAAGCCGTATGGACTCTAGGTCGAAGCTTCAAACTCGTAAGCCCTCAATGAGGCAACAACAAGTTTAAAAAATGGCCCCAGAATAAAAGCATCCCAAACGCTCAAGGACTAGCGTCAAGATACCTTCAAAGTCTATGAGTTTGTCACCAATTGCCACCTCATTGACTTATCAAATACCCGAGGCCATGAGTCCCCATGTGGGCGGCCTCGGTCTTGTAAGTCCAATATAAGGTAACAAAAATATCTGTGAGACCTCATGTAAGGCATGAACCATACTTGTACCAAGTAATATCTTTTTTTGTAAGACCTCAAGCAACGCATGAACCATACTTGCACCAAGTAACCAAAATTGTAAGACCTCAAGTAAGGCATGTAAAAATTTTTATGACCTTACAAAAGGCATAATATTGATCTTAAAGTTAAGGCTATATATAGAACTTTTAAAACCCCTAAAAAGGCATACCCTCGATATAGACGCCGAAACTACTTCACTTTGAAAGCCTCCGGCCAAACACAATGGCTACCGTCACAAGGCTGTACCATCCAAACTAACATGACTCGGGGATGCCCCACCGTCGCTATAAAATCATAGGCCTTCAATTACTTCGAAAGTAATTCTAAAAGAATCGGTTAAACAGACTACCCTTGACATAGGCAAACAAGCTTCGACCATGTCAGCTCCAAACTATAGGCTTCGAAATACTCAGCCACCGAGGAAAACCTCTCGAGGTGCTCGCTCATCCCCATATAACGACTTACGATCGAGGTTTTTATCGAATCGTGAAAGAGTCAGGAAAACACAATTTCAGAAAGTCCATAACAAGAGAAAAATAAAGCCTATATTAGAGGTCACACCGACCCTATATATAAGAGCCAATGCCGCCAGCCCATATAAAAGATCGTACCAACCTAATGCTTAAGAGCCACTGCCGCCAACCCATATAAATAGTCATACCGACGTAAAAGATAAGAGCCTAAGATGCCATCTTACATTCAAAGGTCGTACCGACTTAAAGCGTAAGAGCCTAAGGGCTAGGCTTAAATTAAAAAACTTAAGGGTCGATGAGCTCGAGTCGAAACCCGACTCAAAGAGCTTAACCCGAAACAGTTAATTGAACAAGGCCAAAAGCAAAAGCATAAGAGCCTAATATGCTAGCTTACATTAAAAGTCGCGCAGACCCGACACTTGAGAATCTAAAAATCCATCCAAATAGCCTCAGGACCGAGACGACAGACTTATAGGTACATAAACCCATAAAAGCCTAAAAGATGGTAAGATAAAAGTCAAAATGCTCGATGATTGACTTTCGATCATTTTGAAATTCTTGACGGTAGAAGGAACACAAGGGTCTAAATTTGAGACCCACAACTTCATATCAAATTCCAAACGAATGCTGCAAGTCGTTCAAAGGGAAAGAAGAATGAGGCAAAGATTTGACACATATATAAAAAGGATTCATAAAGTTATGATTACAAAGCCTATATCTGGAGCCCTTATGAAGGCATAAAGCAAAAAAACCTTAATCTATCACCAGAGTTATGCCTTCAATGGCCCCCTCAAAAAGTACAATTTCAATAGCTTCTGCCATAACCTCCAGGTTCCCAACGACCTCTTCCTCTTAAGGGACTTCACCTCCATCATCATGACCTCCCAAATCACTGCTCGACATGTCTTCAGAAGGAAGCAAGGCCACAACTTCTTCTTCTAGGGTCTTCACCCTCTCAATCTTGGCAATCAAATCAATGCCCCCCGTGTATATATCCTCAAGTGTCTGTCTCTGAGATTCTAACTGGGCATGTCCCACTACTCAGGTCAGGCGTAGCTTGGCCTCTTCAAACACCCTCTAAGCATGAGCATTTGTAGTAGCAGAATCCTTCTTATGCGAGGTCACTAGCGATGCGGCCTCAACCCTAAACTCAAATAGCGTAACAGCTAACTCAGTATAGAGATTCTTATACTTACTCCTTTCAGCCTTCGCATTTTCAAGGCAATGCCCAATCAAAACCACCTCTCCTCGAAGGGAATCTCTCTATGAGATTACCTCACTCAAATATGGCTTGAGTTTGAGAATTTCGGAGTCCCTGCCTCGGAGTCCTTCCCCATAAGGTCATCTTTCTCCTTTAATTTCAAAAATCGATCAAAAGATATCAAGGAACTGAAGTCAATTAGACGTGCAGACAAAAAACAAACAAGAACTATGTAACATGTTCAATAAGATAAGATTTTCCCCAGGATGCCGCCTTTAAGCATTCTCGAAGACCACAAAGTTCTTCATCCCCCTTGGTAGAAAGAGCCCAGAGCTCATCAGCCTTTTAGGTAAGCCTCTTATGTTCGCCCTTATGACAAGTAAGCTCGATTTCAAAATTGGCAAATGTTCAACTATAAAGAACCTTTGCCCAGAACCACGAAAGAAATAAGGTTATCGGAGCAAAGGTCGGGGCACCAAGCAAAATTTAAGAATATATTACCTGCTCATATAGTTTGTCAATCTCATTAAAAATGAGCAAAAAGTCAGGTTCTGGCCTTTCCTTGAGCTCAAAAGAAGGCTTTTCAAACATATTTTTATCACCAATGGACGTCCCCACATCGGGAAACTCCGTATTAGGGGCATCGCTTCTCCCTCGTAGGAAAAAGGCGATTATGTAGGAGAATCACTCACCCCAATGACCCCAACTGAATCAATTGGGGTCGTCCCTTGCTTCTGAGGGGCTTCAAAATTAGGCTTCCTCGAATCGCCTACCAAGCGTGCCTCATGTCGAGGGTAATTTTGTCCATCAACTGTCTCGACAATACTGCCTGATACACCCTCGTAGGCCTCTTCATCCCTAGGCTGGGCAACAACGGAAGCAAGCTACAATTTGGAAGCCGCCAACTCAACAATATGTGAAACAATCTGATCCTCCCCACTTAGTGTACCATCAAGAGACCATGGTTTTTCTCGTCTCCATATAGAGGGCTCCCTGATGACTCTAGAATTAGAGTTATTGAATCATACTTGGGACCTTCATTAGGACATTCGATTTTGGTTTTCTTGGATTCTGGAGATTGAGTCAACAACGTCCCTCATTTTCCCCCCCTTCAGCGGGATTTGAGGCGCCTGCTTCGCTAGGCATAGTTTGTCTCATCAAGAAAACCTCCCCCAGACTTGCTAGAATACAAAACAAGCACAAGGAATGAAAGCACAATTAGCAATAATTTCTATTAAATTGGAGCTGCAAAAAAAAAAACAAAGTCCCACCATGATCCTTGGCTTCCTATCAATCCTTTGATAAATCGCACCACATGCACTCAACATATAGGCAAATCGAGTCCATTTTAGCCACCTAGCCGGAAATGTCCCTAACTGTATTAAGGTAAAACGCGACAGCTGTATCAGCGAAGGAAGACATCTCAAGATGAAATGCATTCGAAAGAAAGAAACGGGCAGCTAATTAAGTCTTTTTACTTGCGCTTCATATTCAATCTTTCACGGAACGACATCCTCTATGCAGGGATGACATCCGAATTCCTAAGTCAGATAAAATAGATTATCCACCACCCGTTCTTAACCTCATCGATATAGGCAAAGAGGGCCCTTGAGGCCTTGCATCAAAGCTTTATAAGGCCCCTACGAAAAATTCAGAGACTGTACATTCTCATCAAATGGTCAAGGGTTAAAGGCATCCCCATAATCATATCTCGTATAACTAGTCATACAAATGATACACCTGAATGACAGATGAATTTTTCCAGGAGTCGCTTTGTAACGTTTGCAGAAGTCGAGGATCACGGGTTCTATTAAAGGAAAATTTCACATTAGAACAATTGGGCTCCATACTTTTCAATTCTATAGCCCATATTTCAATTTACAACCAACTAGCACATAAATAGTAGACTAAGATTCAACATCCAACTCCAATAATTTCTCAAAATTATTATTTAATTTTTAAAAAAAGATTCCTCAAGATTTTAAATTAATTTTCAAATCAGTAAGTGTGACTCAAATATTAATTCAATAAACCAAATTCATTTGGGTGATGAAAATTAGATTTTTAAGAAGCTTAAATACGTGGGTTTAAATTTCGAATTTAATTTTGTGAGAAATTTGGATTAGGTGTTATTTAGACTTGTTAGAAATAGTATAAGGAGGTTGTATATAAAATTTGAAGTTATTTAATGGAGATTTGAATTGGTTTTGAACAAGAATTGCAACTAAAAATCGTGGAAGAAGTTCGTGTACAGATGCTTGTATAAAAGTGTATAATAGTGTATAAGGTGTGTTTCTACACTCATATACAATATTATACAAGATTATACATAGTAACACAAAAAGCTGCTTCGTCTTCTTCCTTGCGTCTTTTCAGAAATTTAAAGCAAATCTACTCCAAATCACTTCAACTTTAAATTTTGAACTCCTTTTGATTTTTTCCATCAATTGGAAAAATACTTAATCCAAACAACTAACAAATTTAAAAAACCCCATTTTCAAAAGCAAAGCGTTGAATGGTCATCAATGGTGGACTTCTACTCTTCAGTTTTATTTCATTGCAAGTAGTTGACACAAGAGGAGAAGCAGAAAATACACGGCCCTTTGAAGCATATGTAGAAGATGTGAGAAGAAGAGAGAGTGAAAGCAATAGTTGTGAGAACAAAGAATTACATCCATAGCTTTTGAAAGCAATGGTTGTAAAAACATAGATTTTGAATTTTCAAGTGCTTTCAAACTATGTACAATATGGGCTAGGTGGGTTAAAACTTGAATACAAGGGTCATTTTTTGTTATGGTGTGAAGTCATGTGTATTTTCTTTCATTTTTTTCCTTCTATTAAAGGCATGGATGGAACCACCAAATCAAGGGTAAATGGATAGGTATAAACACTAAGGAAGTCAGCCTTATATATCGTTACATCCTCCTCCCGAGAAGGAACCTCCACTAACACCGCATCTACCTAGCGGCAGTCGATTTTCACCCTTTCAACGTCCATTAATAAATTGATGTATCGAGGCGTGGGTTCACATCGCCCCTGTTTCAGAGAAGGTCTTTCAACCTCAAAATCAGAGGTCATCTCAAAGGCCTCTGGAACATATTTTCCATCACCAAGAGACGTTGCTGTCTTATCCACAGATGGGAGCATGGAAGAGGAAGGCACATCTTCCTGAGGGACAGGGGTTTAAGTTTTAGCCATTTTTTCCAGGGGTTACAAAGAAGAAACAAATAATCGCGTTTTAGGAAAGAACACGAGAGGGTGGTAAAAAGAAAGAAAAAATCTGTTGAGAGCCTCATGAATCAGTAGAAAGGAAGGGGTGACGAAGCGAGTATTTGTAGAAGCCTAACATGTGCGGTTGGAGCAGACCAAGGAGCAGCCAACCTTTATAATTAATTCAAAGGCTTTGAGGACTATGTGGACGTGACCTTTAGAAGCATAGTTTGTTAAATCAGTCACTTGGCAAGGCGTAAGTACTTGCTTTGAAGGGAGCATCAGAGGGGCAAGATCTTGAGGTCGTTTCTCTTCATTTTACTCTCAGACACGCGGGTACTATCTGTATGTAGCTAAAATTAGATAGACCAATTTCACGATCGACGAGGCATTACATTATTCCACCTCGAATGGACCGAAGGATTGCTTGGGGTTTGAAACCTTTGAAGTCCTTTCACGTATGGTGTCAAGGCAGAACGATCAAGCGGTTATCACATGTAAGCAGGAAGTTCCCTAGGAGCGGTATTTTTCGGACAACGCCAGCATAAACAATGATAGACTGTACCAGGCTGATTGAGTGGTTGTATCAACTACTTTATGTAATAATTACACATATGTCATATAGGGATTTTCCCTCATATATAAAGGGGACCCTTGCCATTTTCTAAGGGAAAATACAACTCACAACATTCAACACAAGAATATTTCTCTACTCTCTAACTTGAATATATTCCTTTGGTTCTATTATTTATATTTTTTGCTTTTAATCATTATTTTCTATCTTTTTTTCATCATTTATTGCTTATTATCGAGCATAAAGGGTCGCCATTGCAGCTCTCATAACTATTAATCCTCCATTGACCGCCTTTAGAAAGGCATCCGATTCGACATCATAGTCCTATGTACGCAAGCTCGAGGACCCCGATTTATAACCATTTGATTCGGTTACTACACTATCTATAAGCTCTATATTTCTAATCTCTCACTTAACGTCTATTGATTAACAACCAGCATAAAAATTGATCACATATTTTTAGAATCAAAAAATCAAATCTAATTATAAAATCCATTTTCAAGGCAAACATCGGGGTGCGTGGCCAGATATGTGTGCCCAATGTAGATGGGCTTCGGGATTGAATTCTAGAGGAGGCTCACAGCTTGCGGAATTCCATCCATTCGGGTGCCGCGAAGATGTACGGGGATTGGAGGTAGCACTATTGATAGAGCAGGATAAAGAAAGATATAGTTGGGTTTGTAGCTTGGTGTCTCAACTGTTAGTAGGTGAAATATGAGCATCAGAGCTTACTTTAGCAGATAGAGATTCTAGAGTGGATGTGAGAGCAGATCAACATGGATTTCATAGTTGGGCTCCCATGGACGTTGAGAAAGTTTCGTGCTATTTGGGTGATTGTGGATCGACTGACCAAGTCCGCGTTCTTTAGAGCAGTTCACTGAGATTTACATCTGAGAGATTATTCGCCTTCATGGAGTGCCAGTTTCTATCATTTCAGACAGAGGCATGCAGTTTACATCACAGTTTTTTAGGGTCGTGCAGCGAGAGTTGGGCACTCATGTTGAGTTGAGCACAACATTTCACCCTCAGACGGACGAACAGTCCGAGCACATTATTAAGATATTGGAGGACATGCTGTGTGCATGTTTCATTGATTTTGGTGGTTCATGGGACAAGTTTCTACCTATCACGGAGTTTGCCTACAACGACAGTTACCAGTCGAGCATTCAGATGGCTCAATATAAGGCTTTATATAGGAGGCGGTGTAGATCTCCAGTGGATTGGTTTGAGCCGGGTGAGGCAGGTGTCGCACCCCCTTTTTCCTATTCTTGTAATCGGGTTTATAACATTTTTGGTATGATTCTTTCCTTTTTGGAAAGGGGTTTTCCAATTTTGAAGAGTCGCCACCTAATGATTTTAAGGCACGTTAGAGCACCTATAAGGTTCATATCTATCTATGTTTTATAACCAGAGATAGGGAAAGGTGTTAGGCACCTCTCAGGATCCACTAATGTAGTTCCTGGCAAGATATTATTTATAAATTCATGCAATTAGCAAATAAACAAGTAGGCCAAATAATAGGGGATGTTTAAAAATGATTAATGAAAGCAAGGTTGTGAAAAATGTTACAATCTAAACATGCTTATGAATGTAAAAGGGTGTCCTAGGTTTGTTTGTAATATGGATCACGTTAATGCAATACCCTGTATGACACTCTTCAAAAGAGGGGCTACATGTGGTATTAGCGCACCGGTCATCATATCCATATCTATCCCTTTTCCGCCCTGTGAAGGTAATGAAAGCGAGGTTTGGTCTCGACCCTTATTGCATGCTGTTACCTGTCCCTTTCCATCAGTCTTGGAGGAATTTACGACTCCTATCCTATAAGGAGGAGGTTCTAGGCAGACCCTCAGGTTTAAAGGCAAAATACTAATGCGACATACAAAATAGATAGGACTGCGTTTAAAAGGGGAAAACACAAAAATGAGTTAAAGTCTTAGACATACCTACACAACTAATGCACATAGACAACATGACTTATACACAATTAAGGTCTGAATTTAAAATCCTAGCGTAGGGTGTTTGAGTGATAACAACAGAACCACATTTAGCACATGACTCTGAAAAGAAGTCCGAATCAGGTTTTGCCTACTGATTTTAGCAGTTGATAATTAAACAAGGGCAATTCTAGTTTTATTTAAGTTATTACCTAAGGCTTGCCTAGGCGTAAAGCGATATACAGTAGTTATTCCGAGTTATTAAGAAATTTTAGCAATTGTTTCTACCTAAGACACGTTGTTCTAGTTGCAGAGATCATTACCAATTTTATTCAGAAAACATCACAATGTGAAAATTATTACTTTACCATATATTCATGAATCAGCAATTAACTAGGCGTTTTAAACAAAATGTAAACAGGATCCAAGAACATGATATCTATTACGCACATGCAAATAGAAGGGTTTTTGAAAAACCGAGTCCCTGAGGCATGATTTCTTAATGTACACAAGAGTTGCAGAATTGTTGAAATATGACTTCATGAGTAACAACTTTTATGCCAATGTTGTTATTGTCCTAGAAACAGGATTTCTAAGTGATAGACATAAAGCATGGATTAATGAATAAGGCACTGAAGCAAGGAACATGGGTCCTAAGAACATGATTTCTAATGCATGTATGGATGCTAAACATAGTTTCTATTGCACAATTAGGAGTATAAACCTAATAATATGTTTTCTACCCTTAACAAATTATAGCACGCATATTCTCCCTATCCATTTTCACTAGCCACCCCAATACTTGTTTACAAATTATTACAGACCATGTGATTGAATTACATAAGCAGAAATGAAAGATAAGAAGTTACAACTATAGGAAACCTGATCTGGACTTCCCATATGAGATATGTAAGAAACCACCTAAAATGCTAATATTGTTCATAGCTTTACCTCATATCTAGGTGTGTCAGAATTTCCTAAGGAGCTCAAGGGATCCCCGGGCAGTGCTCACACCCAGATTTTATAGCCAAGACAGAGTAAGTGCAGTGTGGAAAGACCAGCTTTCATGTGTCCAAGTTTAGAGGGAGCTCAAGGGTCCCAAGGCAAGGCTCACACAAAAGGGGCAGAACCTAGAATTCTAAGAGCATAGGTAAGAGTGCTTGACATAGATTTAAAGGAGTTGAGTTGGAAAACAGTTTTGAAAACAACCATGTTTTGAAGTGGGTTTGCAACAAAATAGTTTTTTGAAGAAGGAAACAACATCACATATAGAACACGTTCAAAGAGTAGTACAACTTCAAAAATTACAAACAAGGAAGAAATATGGATGAGGGATAAATATAGACCTACAAATAGGGACTGATTGGCCTTTAGAACACAAACAACTACTTCAAGGGAATCATGCTTGAAATTATACGAATAATAAAACATATGGACAAGGTGTGGGAGTAGTAATGCAGGGGGCCTATTACTCACAACCAGTCATGAATTAGTGTTAATCAAGTACATTATGAGACATACTAGTTTAGGGACATAAATGGGAACAAGTAAACATGTTGATTGCATTTGAACAAGGGAGGGCAGAATTTTAAGCATGCTGAGTAAAACAGTAAACAAGAAGTGCAATTTAACAGCATGAGCTATTAAGTCAGTGCAGAAAGAGATAGGGATTGACAAACAAGGGAGCACATGGAGTTAAGTTTCAAAATCTGAACTAGGGACAAACCAGTTAATGAAGCAAAGTGTAGAAAAAAGTAAAGCAATTAGAGTCCCACAGTCTAGCCTTGGCCTTTAGCTGGCTAACAAGCAATAGCATAAATAGTAGAGAAAGAAGAGATAGTTTGAGTGTGTATGTGTGTGCTGAACTAATTGTCCGTGCCTTTAAATAAGAGAGAGTAGAGTATTTATAGTTTTGAAAATAGGCTTCATTTGGGAGTCATAGTTCAAATGGGTACAAGTTGTATCAAATAAGGAAAAGAACTGTTTGTGAGACTGATTTTACCATAATAGGAACAGTAAAGCATGTAGCATGTAATAAGGACTAAGTACAGAATATTTTGAAGTGAAAAAAGTATAATAACGACATATTGTGCATATAAACTAGGTAGAGTACAAATTGATTCTGAATATTAGTTCAAAAAATTACGGATAAGATTGAAAATCACAAGGAATCAGTACTAACTAGTGGAAGTACCACAAAAGTAAATAAGCAATTTCAAAAAAATCAGTAAAGAATTACAAGGAAAATACCCAAAATCAAAGTTGTAGGTTTAAGGAGATTACACAAAATCACCATAATTTACGTGAACAATCAATAAAATAGATGGGCGGACCCATAGATGACACGGGTTTGGACAAAATCAAAGAAACCTTAAGAACACATCAAAATAGTAAGCACAAGAGCATATGGGACACACATAAAGCCCAGAATGTTCGTGATAGCCATGCAAACACGCCGCAAACAAATTCAAACTTCTAATCTAACCCAAAATTATTAGGGTTTTGTAAGGCCCCGTGAAAATTTGTTCTCAAAACCTAGTAGCTCGTAGTGTCAAATTCCGATTAGGTGTTGGTAATGTGTAAAATTCATCGCGGCGAGTAAGCTCGCCGCGGTTCAGACCCACTGTACTGATTTAGCATTTAAAAATCAAAGTGTCAAAGTTTTCCAGAAAAGTGCTATTTTGCGGTCCAGAATGCAGTCGCAAATAAAGTAGGCGGACCGCATTTCTGTTGCAGATTTAGTCAGTAGTTTGGTTAAAATTAACGTCAAAATGCGGTCCATTATACGATCGCATAACTGATATGTGGACCGTATTTCTATCGCAAAATGAGTCCTTGTACCAGTCAAATTTGAGGTAAAAAATACGGTGCATTATGCGACCGCAAATTGGGTATGCGGACCACATTTCCGCTACAAAACCAAACAGAATGTTCAGAGTTTTGGAGCGCTTTTACAGTCTATTATGCATACCGCATTTCCACTCTGCGATCGCAAAGTGCGACCGCATAACTGACTCGGGTTCCTATCTTTCTAAATTTGAAACCCAATCCCTTTTTAATAAAACACCCCAACCCCTCATTAACAATATTTCTGAAAAAAATAAGAGAGAGAGAAGAGTGGATTCTTGAGAGAAAAAGTTCATATTCACCAATTTTATTTTCAAAGCCATCCAGGCCCGGGAAATTTCAAAGTAATTTTCTTCATCCCCATTCTTGCAGGGAAAATCCCCAACCCTTTTTCATTGATTTTCATGCTTAAACCTAAAGGGGGAGTCTCATGCATTTATTCTTGAAAATAAAGATTAAAACATATATGCATGTCTTTTAAAACCTAAAGCCTAGTAAGGAGAAATTGGGTAGAAGTAAAGGTTTGAAAAAGAAGGATTGATAACCTAAATATGTTCGGGTAGTAATTATGATCTTCAATCCTAAGATGTATGTGTTAACTTGCGTGCTATATTGACATTGCTAGACTTTTTGGTTAATTGAAAGTAGAAGTTAAAAGGGAATTTGGCTCCAGGTATGTATGGTTAACTTTGACCTTTGTAAATGTCACTTTGTTTGGTGTACGACTATTTGGTATGTGATATGTATGTGGAATATTTGTGAAATTCTTGTGATTGGTATGCTTTGAGTGTTCATGGTTAAGTCTCCCGATATAATGGTTCAAGTAATTGGCAACAAACCAAATGTGTGTGTGTGAATGTGTTTATATGGTAAGAGCTGGGAAACAAATGATGGAAAGAAATCGTAACTTATTCAATCGAAACAATTGTGGTAATAACATATATGGCTTGTCATGGGCAATTACCGTTGTGACTTAAATTGCATATGAGCTGTTGAATAAGATTGAAATGGTATTGATGGTTATGGAAATTCTTAGTTAATTATTGTTGTTGTTGTTGTTGTTCCTTGTGAATTGTTCTTCTTATTGTTGTTATTTTTGAATTGTGATTGTTCGGTGGGATCGGGTTGCACGCAGTCACATAAAGTAATAAGGTATGGGTTGCGGTGATAACGGTGGCCGAGGTAATAAGGGTGACCGAGGTAATAAGTGTCACGCCCCAAACTCGATGGACATGACCGGCGGTCGACCGGGTATCCCCAGTCAAGCGGACCTGGGTGCCTTTCCTATCCCACGTATTACCCCACATCTTCCATTACTTATTAGCCAAGTAAAATGACCATACGATTAATTTAGAACACCAATTCATTTCAAAACATAAACTAGGTACATGGTTACTAGCGTGGTTTACATTTTACATTGCCCCTATATACAAAATACATATTACATGAGTTCATGACCCACGTTTCCTGTCTATGAAGCCTCTACAGATGAATGAAGTGAATATGATATTTGTCGGTAACAAGGCTCCGGCTATACCTTTTACAACAGCAAAATAAAACTACGGAAACAAGCGACCTGAGCCACGTAGGGCCCCAAGAGGAATGTGGCTCACCAAAACAGCTGACGGAAGACGAAGAGGGAGCTACGATCAGTGGGCTGGAGTACCTGCTGCAAATCCACCTACAATCATAACACGAATGTAGCGCCCCCAGCAAAAGGGATGCCAGTACACTTGAATTGTACTTGTATGCATGAACAAACCTTGCGCCAAGTAAACTCAAGCCATAGACAAGTAAGTAACAGTAACAGAAACAACAACCAGATCCATAAAGTAAAACAATCAAGCCAAACAAGTTTTACAAACTCTCCCGTTTTCCACTTCCACATTTCCACATCAATAGATTTCACATTCTTTCTCATATTTTTATTTCAACAGTGATTTCGATCACTTTCCACCCTTATTACCTCGGTCACCCTTATCACCACAACCCGCACCTTATTACTTCGTGTTGCAGCGCGCAACCCGATCCCACCGTTCAGTTTCAATTCACAAACAATCACAACAACAACAATAAACAATTCACAAAGATCACAATAACACTTCTTAGGGAGTAGCAACAATAATTTACAAGTGTTTCCATAACCGTCAATACTATTTCCGTCATATTCCACAATTCACAAGTGTTTCACGTTACAACAGTACTTGCCCACGATAAGCCATAGATGTTAATATCAAAATTATTTCAGTTGCATCACTTACAATTTCCTTACGTCATTTGTTTTTCATCTAATACCACATATCATAATCAAAACCATGCAAATCACACCAATTTCACAATTTACCCACGTGAATGTCACATACCAAACAATTGAACACCAACAAGGTGATTTTATAGGGTCAAGGTTAGCCATACATACCTGGAGTCGAATTCCCTTTTTAAACTCCTATTATCAGTCACCAAGCAATCTAGCCACGTCAATCTAGTTCACAAATTAACACATGCACCTTAGAATTTGAAATTCACAATTACTATCCGAGTTTATTTAGTTTATCAACCCTTTTTTACACAAATTCTTTACTCCCTCCCAACTACTCTTACTAGATTTTAGTTTTTAATAAACATGCATGAGTGTTTCAACCCTTATTATCAAGAACTAATGCATGAGACTTTCCACCTCTCAATAAATCTGAAAGTCAATGAAAATGGGGTAGGGATTGTACCTGTAGAAATGGAGATGAAGACACTTGCTTTAAAATTTCCCGGACCAGATAATTTGAGGAACAAATTTTGAAGAAAAATGAAGTTTCTCTCAAGAACCCCTCCTCTCACCCTCTTGTTTTTGCTCAGAAAAATGGTTAAAATGAGGGGTTAGGGAGTTTTATTAGAAAGGGGGTCGGGTTTTAAATTTTAGAAAATAGAAGCCCGATCAAGATCTGCGGTCGCACTATGCGATCGCCGAATTGGAATGCGGTCCGCATATTGGACCGCAGAACTGATCCCAATCACTGAACATCTCTGCCTGGGTATGCGGTGGAAATGCGGTATGCATTATGATTATGCGGTCGCATACTGGACAACATTTATAACATCAGCTTAGACTAACTCTCTGATTAACTATGCGGCAGGAATGCAGTCCGCAAATCGATTATGCGATCGCATTCTGAACCGCAAAAATGACACTTTTCTGGAAACTTATTCTTTTGATTTTTAAAGGCTTAGATCACTACCAAGGGTCCGAACCGCGGCGAGCTTTCTCGCGGCGAAGAATTCTACACATTCCTAACACATATTCGGAGTCGAACCACGAGTTACTAAGTTTTGAGACCAAAAATTATTTACGGGGCCTTACATTCTCCCCCACTTAAAATCATTCGTCCTCGAATGAGGATTTTGAAAATTAGTTGGTTTTGAAAGACATGATATGAAGACTCCCGAAATTTTCACTAACTCCCATATTCAAGAAAAATTTTTCCAGAGTTTCCTTTGTAATATGGACATATCCACCTGTCAGAGAGCCCCCGAAACATATTCCCAAGAACCATTACACAATTACAACTATCTCTATAGCTTGTACACAATTCATTGCCTCAACGATTGCACATACTCTATCACTTGCTACATTTTGCACATAAACTAGTCACTTCAACGAGTCCCATATAATTTAATTGCCTCAACATACTACATGCATATAAATAAACCATTATCAATCTATACCGCTATTAGTTGTTTACTTATCACATGAGTCTTTATAAAACTTCCATTTACCAAAGGGAGGTTCACATGATTCAAACAATCAAAACACACATATCCTTGCACAGCTTGGGGAATTTAAAGAGTAAAGCATTTAGGAAAGAACGAATTTGAACACAGTATTAGTTTTGTTTTAGAGATAAGAATTTGCACGATTTCTCCTAGACTTGCTCAAACAGATGGGGGTATTTTTCCTTCATTTCTTTTTCTTCTTCCCACGTGGCTTCCTCAACTTGTTGACTTCGCCATAACATTTTAACAGAGGAAACTTCCTTATTTCTCAACTTACGGACTTGCCTATCAAGAATGGAAACTGGAACTTCTTCATACGACAAGTCTTCATTAACCTCGATAGTCTCGACTTGCACGATGGTCGATGGATCTCCAACCACTTTCTTCAACATGGACACATGGAACACCGGGTGTATTAATGACTTTTTAGGAGGCAATTCCAGCCGATAAGCCACCTGCCCTACCCGTTGAGCGATCCGATACGGTCCGACATACCTAGGAATCAACTTGCCTTTCTTCCCGAATCGCATGACTCCCTCAAGAACACCCAATCATCAACTTGAAATTTCGAATCTCTTCGGTGAACGTCCGCATAGGATTTCTGGTGACTTTGAGCAGTTTTCATCCTTTCCTGAATGACTTTAACTTTATCCATAGCCTGGTACACAAGATATGGCCCTAGCAATTCTGCTTCACCCACTTCAAATCACCCAATCAGAGACCTACACCTTCTTCCGCACAATGCCTCAAATGGGGCAATCTGAATGATAGCATGAAAGCTAATATTGTAAGCAAATTATATAAGTGGTAAGTGGTTATCCCAACTACCTTTGAAACCCTAGACACAAGCCCGCAACATATCTTCAAGCGTCTGAATAGTCCGCTCGTCCTGACCGTCAGTCTGCGGATGGAAAGCTGTGCTGAGATTCACCTGAGTACCCAAACCTTGCTTAAAGTTCTTCCAAAAATTAGCTGTAAACTCGGCCCCTCGATCCGAGATAATAGAAAGTGGAGTGGCATGAAGCCTTACTATCTCCCTAATATAGAACTTAGCATATTATTCTGCAGTATCGGTGGACTTGACTGGCAAGAAGTGAGCTGATTTGGTAAGTCGATCTACTATTACCCAAATTGAGTCGAACTTGCGCTGAGTGCGAGGTAACCCTACTAAGAAATCCATGTTGATCATCTCCCATTTCCATATTGGTATTTCTATAAGCTGAGTTAACCCACCAGGCCGCTGATGCTAAACCTTCACTTGCTGACAATTCGGACATTTAGATACGAAGTTTGCCACACCCCATTTTCATACCGTTCCACCAATAAATCTCCTTGAGACCATGATACATTTTCGTAGAACCTAGTTCCACGGAATACCTGGAATTATGTGCCTTCGCCATCACCCTCTCCCGAAACTTATCCACAGCTGGGACATATTGCCTACCTTGACACCGCAATACACCATCCTCACTGCCGAGTGAAAATGCCGAAGTCTTGTTATTCAAAATTGCTTCCTTCATCTGAGCCAATGTTGGATCCATAAACTGCTTTTCCTTGACCTCCGCTACGAGAGACGATTCTGTTCTATTATGCACCACAACATTCCCCTCGTCTGATGTCGATAAGCAAACTCCTAAACTGGCCAATTGATAAAGCTCCCGAGCCAAGGGCTTGCGATCCACTCACAAATGAGCCAAACTAACCATAGATTTCTGACTGAGAGAATCGGCCACCACGTTTGCCTTCCCTAATAAAATGTTCATATCATAATCCTTGAGCAATTCTAACCACCGTCGCTGCGTTAAATTCAGTTCCTTCTGCTTGAACAAAAATTGGAGACTTGTGGTCTGAGAACACATCCACTTTGACCCCATAAAGATAATGCCGCCATATTTTTAAAGCAAACACAACTTCCGCAAGCTCCAAATCATGCGTCGGATAATTCTTCTCATAATTTTTGAGCTGCCTCGAAGCATGCGCTATAACCTTCCCATGTTGCATCAACACACATCCCAAACCAACCTTGGAGGCATCGCAATAAACCACAAATCCTTCCGTGCCTTCTGGCAGGGCCAATATTGGCGCCGAGGTCAACCTTGACTTCAGTTCCTGAAAACTTTTCTCACAAGCGTCGGACCATTGGAACCTAGCTGCTTTCTGCGTCAATTTAGT